>PVKZ01001953.1:180259-289121 GCA_004027375.1 Macroglossus sobrinus | reverse complement strand
AGCATCCTCACCGACATGGCAGCAGCTCCCGGGGGCAGCTCTCAGTGACTCCTGAAGGCCTGGGCTCAAGGTCTCCCTTCATAATTCCAGCTTATACCCTAAAACATTATACATTAACTTCCCCAAAGCCATAAATGGTGACTTTGGTCCCTTTTCCCCCCGTGTCTCTCCATCCACATCTCCCAGTATCCAGAACAAAGAGGCGAGGACTCCTCACGCAGCTCAGGCATCCTGGCCTCCCTCCAATCCAGCCTCCCGCTTCCTCTGGGAGCCCGTGTTACCAGCAAACACTAGATGAGTTCGGCAGGCCACCCAGCATCCCCGAGCCTGCCTCCTCGTCCTTAAGCAGGGACACTTGCTTTGCAATACACTTCTCAGCTTCTTGTTTCCTATGATATCAAGATTCCCTTTGAGAATGCTTTGTTTTGTTTTCTCCCCTCACCCAGTGATTTTGCTGAATGTATGTGTACGTTTTAAAAGCAATACATAGTGGCGTCAAAGGAAACATCTAGAAGTATCTACGAAGTGGAGACGGGAGCGAGAGGGCTGAGGCCGGGAGGCTGCTGGGGACTTAAACGCTTCTCTCTTTGCTTCTGCCGCTTATGGAATTGACAGGCTTACCGCTGGCAGTTAGAGCGATGACTGAAAGAGAAAACCATCACCATGACCCCACCACTGGGAGGAAACCTGCTTATTCTCTTGGCACATTTTCATCCATTGGCGGTTTTCTACAGGTTGATATCTTAGTCACCCCTCTGTCTGTGCAAACTGTTGATCCCACTTCATTCAGTAAACATTAAAACCCACAAATCTATATTTCAAAGCTATACTTTAAAGGCAATGAAATATTCCACCTTTCAATGACTAAGTTTATGCAGCCAATTTCCTTCTGCTGAACACTTACATTAATTCTAAATGTTCTCTCTGAAAAACACTGCAACATTAAATCGATTTGCATAGTGACAACTTTTTTCAGGCAGATTCCCAGAAATAGGATTTTTCTAGAGCCCTGGTTTGACAAGCCAGAGCACTCACTTTCCATTAGAGTTGGTGGTGGCCCCTCTGGGCAGGTTGCTGGGAGACTTGCCCAGCTGAGGGCCCTTCCATGCCAGGAGCCAGCAGGCCGCTCGCTGCCCAGTGCTCACAGGGGACACCACCTGCAGTCCTCTGCCCGCCTGGGGAGGAAGTGGTGTCTTCATTTTATTCACGAAGAAATTAATTCCTTGTTGGCCTTTCTCCCAGGGCCACGATAAACTCGAGCAAGATAAGGAGCTTCAAAGTGCTTTATACACAGAAGGAAACTCACTGATCGATAAATACTGTGCCTTGTAAAGGTATTTTTCTGAGTCTAGTAATAATTCTAGCTCACTGTAGACAGTTTTGAAAGTGCACAAAGTTAAAAAACCTAAAATGTCGCTGGTTTTAGAAAAATCTTTAAAGACAAGGGACAGATTTCTGAAATGGGAACTTTTCTGAGTGTATGTTTTACATGGAAAGTTTTTAGGAAGGAAGGAAGGAAGGAAGGAAGGAAGGAAGGAAGGAAGGAAGGAAGGAAGGAAGGAAGGAAGGAAGGAAAGGAGGGAGGGAGGGAGGGAGAGAGAGGGAGAGAGAGAAGGAGAGAAAGAGAGAAAGAAATAAAGAGAGAAAGAAAGAAAGAAAGAAAGAAAGAAAGAAAGAAAGAAAGAAAGGGAAAGAGGGAGAGAAGAGAGAGAAAGAATAAACAAGAGGAAGAAAGAAAATCATCTATCCTTGCATCTCCAATCTTATTCTCTTAATAACACCTGCCTTCTGAACTTCACAAAGCATTTTCTCCAGCCCTCATCACAATAAATTCAACAAATTCTCAAGGTAGTCGTTATTATTACTTCATTTTTTAGACAGGGAACAAAGGTTCCCAAAACATATACAACTAATAAACAGTAGAGCTTGCCTCCTCTACCAACCCATTGCCCAGATGACTGTCAAGGCATGTAACATTGCCCTCTCTTAGTGAAAAGAATATTTAGCCTCCAGAAATATGATCTTAAATTCTTTAGACAGTGGCAGCCTCCAAGATGGCTCTCAGTATTCACACCCTTGTATAACTAACTGGCTCCCCTTGAGTGTGGCTGGACCCAGTGACTCTATTCTAACAGAATACTAAGATATGGCAAAAGTGATGGAGTGTCACTTCCAAAATTAGATTACAAAAGACTAATTGCAAAAAAGAAATCACACGCGCGTGCGCGTGCACACACACACACACACACACACACGCACGCACGCACGCACGCAAACTATGAGCTCCCTTTTCCTCTCCCTCTCCCTCTCTCTCTGCCCAGGCTCTGAAGGAAGCAAGTAAGCCATGTTATGAGTAGTCCTATGGAGAGGCTCATGTGCCAAGCAACTGATTGGCAGTGAAGACCAGCCAATTGCCAGTGAAGACCAGAAGCCTACTGACAGCCACGTGAGTGAACCTGGCAATGGATTCCCCTCCCATCTAAGCTTATGTAGCCGACACCACGATTGTAGCCTTATGGAGACTCTGAGCCAGAAGGCACCCAGCTAAGTCCTGTCTGGATTTCTGATCCACAGAAATGGTAAGAAACATGTTTATTATTTTAAGTCCCTAAGCTTGGGCTAATTTAGTACACAGCAACAGATAACTAATACACTTTGCCAAGTAGTTGTTATCGAAGCTCGGTGGGAGAAATAATATTCACGAAGGCCTCTTGACTAAAGAATTTGCAATCTGTGCATGTCCCCAAACATTCTATTATATTGATCTTTTTAAAGAATCAGCTATTGATTTTGTTTCCTTTTCTTATTTTCCTCCCTTACACTGATTAACTTTTTCTTTTAGTGTTTCTTTCATTTTATTGCTCCTTTTCTAGCTTCCCAAGGCGAATGTTTAGTTCATTGATTTTCCCCTCTATTCTTATTAATAATAAATGCATTTAAGGCTATAAAATTTCCTCTGACTACCACTTTGGCCAATTGGCATAGATTTTTGGATGTATTGCCCAGTATTCGAAATGTCACCCTTGAATCAAGCCGGATGATCAGAAACTTGTTCTCGGCACTTAGTGAGTGCTTAATAATATTTATTGGCTGACTTACTAAATAGCAAAAACAATAATAATATTAATAGTCCTTGTGGGAGAGTTGGAAAGTGAAACATCGATAATACAGAATTGGCTAAGTTAATGACGCTACGAAAATATAAATAAACTATGATGTAGTCATCAAAAATCACGTTTTTTGGAGATCCTCTAGGGCCATGGTTCCTTGCTCATGGTACAGCGTTAAGTGAATAAAGCAGCTAGAGAAGCAGGTTCCCAGGACTTTCTGATGGCGCCTTACAGATCTGCCCTCACTGGCTGTACATGAGGCCACCAGTCTGCACTAAGGAGCTGCCATAACAAAGCTCCTGATGTGTGCAGATCTGGGGTGCCACGAAGAACCTCAGCTCGCTGGCCACACAGGGTCTCCCTCCTGTAACACAAGCACATATGACTTTATTCAAACGCATGTTCTTAAGGACCCCCAGAGAAGAAAAGTATAAAATACAGCCAGGCCTTAAAGAAACCAAGTCTAGTAAAGAGATAAGCTTGAGCACAGAAAAGAACTAGAAAACATTCATTATACCCCCATGGAAAACTTCAGAAGTCCCAGACTCCTAGTGGCAGGAGGGAGTCCTCCAGTGTCATTTGGAGGTCGGGATAGGGCTGGGATCTAGGCTCTACCACTTCTGAGCTGCGTGACCTCAGGCCCAGGTACTGAACCTCTCCAATCCTGTCTCCTTTGTAAACTGAGAACAATAAGTGTTGTGAGGATTAAGGGAGATAAAGCCTGGCATTTCGTTAATAGTTAACAGATAATTTTTGTTATTCGTATCGGGAGGAGCCCCCTCTGTTGGCTGTGAGGAGGCAGCTCAACCCCCGCTGCCTGGTCCTGCGTCTGAGCTCTCAGGCCTGTGGGATTGTTCTCCATGAAGCCTCCTGAGCCCCGCTATGACTTTCCTACGCCTGAGTACTTCTGCCTTCTCGGGCCCCTTCCTACATTAAAAAATTGGACCAGGGAGGATCTTTCTCAGGGTCACACTTACCTGCAGACACATGGTACTGCCGGAGCCCGCCGGCTAAGATCGAACAGTTCCTGAGAGGGGGAGTGAGGATTGAGAAAGATAGAAAAAAGAGAGAGACAGAGAGAGAGAGACAAAGAGATAGAGTCGGGAGGGCTAACAGTAAATACTGCGCCCCGAATTTATTAAGCACAGCATATTTATACTCTTGGAAATGCATGGGGGAAGCAAAATCCACAGATATTTTAACAATTGCTGACATTTACATAAGTTCTCTCACAACCTCTTTTATCCTATTCTCTGTCTCCAATTCCCTGGGGCAAGGAACGTTCAACTCTTTACATTAAGCCAAACTTCCTCCTTCTGAGTAGAGCCCACCTGCCCTGCAAACTTCTAGCTTGCAGGCAACTTTAACCTTGTCTCAAGACAGGCAGCAGAAATGGCTCCCAACATGGTACTGGCTGAATTTACAAAAGAGACACGAAGATTGCCCATCTGCCCTGAGGCAGATATATATAGTCCTGCCCTTGCGTTTACCAGGAGCTGGGAATTGGGTCTGTTATCCAGATATTCTTTCCACCCCCATGAATCCACTCCATCATCTGTGACCAGGACATCAAGGTCTTCCAGACTCCCTTGTCCATAGGAACATTGGGTGGCCCAGTCCTGGAAGGAAGAACCGGGCTCAGGGCTGGGGTCTGCCCTCCCCTAGGAAGAGTACTCCAGGACCATACATAACAGATAGAAGCTTAGTTAACTTGTTTACCTTCTGGAGAGATATTCTCCATGGAAAATGTTCCTCTTGCTGCTTCTAAGAAGCAGAACACAAAACATATGGTTTCTTCTGGGCTTGGCACATAGTAGGTGCTCAGTTATTATTATTCCATAGCTAATAGCTAATGGCTGGCATTTGCTGAATGTTTTCCAAGCATTAGGTCATCTCAAGGGCCCTCATCTCTGGACACCTGACAGCCCCCAACCCTCTGTCTCCCCAGCTGTGGCAGGAGGGGCTGAGAGCAGCTCAATGTCTAGTGATCTCTGGGTCTTGGTTACTTCCTCTGCCACCTCCCCCTGCTCTTACCACTCACCTCACAGGCTGAAGTTTCCACTGGCCTACTCAAAGACTCCTGAGCCCTTGTCCCCTGCAGAATTCTAGACCATCCCAGCTCCTCCCTCCCCATTCTTCGTGCTCTAGGTTCTCAGCCCAGCCCATAGGAGTTGATTGCAAAGAGGATAAGAGATCTCACCATCACTTGACCAGGGTCTGCTCATTTCCTGGCAAGCAGATAATACCTGTTTGTTTTTTCAACCCTCATGCATTTCTGATGGAGATGTAAAATAGCGTAGCCATTATGGAAACCAGTTTGACAGTTCCTCAAAAAGCTAAACTTAGAATTACTATATGACCCAACTCATTCACTCCTAGGTAAAGTTGAAAGGAGTTGAAAACAGGGAACTTGAACAAATACTTTTATCTCAACGTTCATAGCAAGGTTATCCACCAATAGACAGAAGATGGAAAAAGCCAAGTGTCTGTCAATAGATGAATGTATAAATAAAATGTGGTACATGCACACAATGGAATATTATTCAGCCCTAAAAAGGAATGTAGGGCTGATACATGCTACGACATAGAAGAAACTTGAAAACATTATGCTCAGTGAAAGAAGGAAGACACAAAAAGCCACATATTGTATAATTCCACTTTTATAAAATATCTACAATATATAAATTCATAGAGACAGAAAAATGAGAGGCTCCAGAGTCTGAGGGAAGGGAAATAGGGTCTTACAGTTACAAAAGTTCAGTTTGGGGTGATGAAAACCTTTTGGAAATAGATGGTGATGGTTGCTCAACATTGTGAATGTAATTAATGCCATTGAATTATGCACTTAAAAATAATTAAAATGGGTCTACAGCCATGCTACCCTGAACAAGCCCGATCCCATCTGATCTTGGAAGTGAAGCAGGGTCAGGCCTGGTTAGCATTTGGATGGGAGACCAGGTGCTGTAGGGTGTAAAAAATTTTTAAAAATAATAATAAGGGATTGTAAGCTGACAAGGTCCTTGAAATTTGTGAGGTCAACCAAAGATTGCCTCACCTAAAAATATTTTTTTAAAAAAGGTTAAAATGGAAATTTTTATGTCATATCTATTTTGCTACAATTTTTTTAGAGTCAAAATTTTATTAGATAAAGAGTAACACTCCATAGATAGAGTGTTGCCTCCTCTCAGAAGGAGAGCATGAGAGAGCCTAAGAGAGACTCAGAGGGGTGGGCAGCTCCAGTGTGTAGTGGTTAGCACATCCACTTTATACACAGAAGGTCCTGGGTTCACCCCTCAGGTGGAGCCACAGACTATACCCTGGTGTGCCAGGCCCAGGTGCATGCCTCCAGTGTGTGGGAGGGGACGCCCCACCTTCAGAGATCCAGTTCTTAAGGAAAAAAAAAAAAGGGATGCGGCAACATCTTAGGTCAGGGGTGGAAGTGGCAGCAGTGGGGGGAGGGAATTAAAGAGGGGGGAAAAAAATTAAAAGAGAGGTCTCGAGACCATAGAGAGATGCAGACAGTGAGAGACAGTAAAGGCACTGAGAGGGACCTATTTTACTATGATTCTTAAAAATTAATAATGTAAAGATACATATTCCCAATTACTGTGCACAACCGTGAAAGTTGGGTAGTGAAAAGGTTGATAGGAAAATAATTATTTTTTTTTTAAATATGGTATCAGAGGACAGCTCTACGGATGCCCTGGACCACCAGGAAGATGAACAGGTGGTCCTCGTGCAAATTACGCCTGAAACACCATTGAAGGCAACAAATGACAAAACTGAAGCTGTCTTACTTCGGGTACAACATGAGAAGGCAGGGTTCTTTAGAAAAAAAAAAAAAAACAGTAATGCTGGGAAATCAGGAGGCCACAGGAAAAGAAGGAAACCAAATATGAGATGGAGTGACTCCATAAAAGAAGCCACAGGGGTGAATCCACAGGAGCTGAGAAGGGCTGTTGATAACAGGATATCGTGGCTGTCACTTGATTGTACAGTGGCTAAGAGTCAGAGTCAACCCAACAGCACATGACACACACGTACCAAAAAACTCTGAATCGTACACTTTGAATGGGTGAATCCTATTATATGTGAATTATATCTCAATAAAGCTTTTAATTTTTTTTTTAAATCACAGCTACTCTGGAGTTCATAATGGCAATTTATTTCATTTATTTTCTTTCTAATCCCTCATCTGGAGTTGAGCTCCAGCTACAAGGCTGGGTCAGCATGTTTTTAGCGGGTTGTGGGAGGGGTACCCTCTCTCCAGGAGAGAGGAAAGCATTTGCCTCCCCCTGGTGGCCACTAAGAGAACAATCTAAATCAGGAAGACAACTTGTCAATTTGCTAAGCATCTACCTCAAAAAAATGAAAAGTTAAGAATATCATGTAATTAAAAAAAAAACTCTTTGCAAAGGTCAAAAGGGTTTTATAGGGAAGAGCAAGTCTCCCTCTTATCCTGAGCCACCCAGAGGCGAATGCTCTTCTCACTCTTCCAGAAATATCCTATGTGCCATATACACACTCTGTGCCTTGGATTTATTCTCATAATGATATGTCTTGGAGATTGTTCCATATCGGGAAAATACTTTTTTCTTTCTGAAGTCTGGGTCCAACTAACCTGAGATCCGACTAATGGGAAGTTGAGTTGAACACACATTGAGTCTGAGTTTAGTGGCTTATAGTTAGAAGATTCACAGTTATGTCTAAAATACTTAGGTGGTCGTTTGCCCTCGTCGTAGTGTAAGGAATGGTTTCCAAAAATACTCCTATCATCCATACTCCCTCTCCTGATTTACCTGGTGTCTTGACATAAAGGTTCAGGGACAGAGGTCACATCTCTACGTCAGCACGACATACGTCCTAGGCACCTGACATGGAAAGAATGTGACCAGTGGCAGAGAACCAAGGTATGCATAATATGGAGCCAGAAACTAGTCCGTGGAAAAATACCAACTTTCACACATGTTAAATTGTTAAATTACAAGTGGAGGACTCAGTTCCCTCAGACACCTAGTTACAACAGAACTCCATACCCTTGAGAAGACAATCAGTAACACAGCAAATGAAATTATAATTGTACCACACTCTAGTTTCTTTTTTGCTGGGAATTGTATACAGTAGAATTGACCAGAATGCCTCTGCTGTAGGACACAAACCCGTAGCAGTACTACGAACAACAAGCACACCTGCGTGTGACATCAAATGTTTTATAGATCGTAACACATGGAGTTGTATCTTACCATAGAATATTTTGTTCTAACAAAATTGGCAGCTCCTGATGAAACCATATAGAAAATCTGGCATTTCCAAATTTGACAATGTTAAAAGTTTATGATTTACATGACACTACCAATAACAGACTATGAAACTGAGAAAACTTTTCTAAAACAAAACAAATTTTTTGATCAAACATACTAGAAGTCTGACTTTTCTTTCTCCTTATAGAAAATATAATTAAATCATTGCTATATGAAGAGTATGCAGCTCAAATTTGTAGAAAAAAAATGTATTATAGTGACATGTCTGGTAGTTACATAAAAATTTCTTATTGTTTTAATCTTATAATTATGGTATTGTTAGCTTTTTTCAAGTTTATAATTTACAGGAATATATTTTCACAACATAAATAAATATCTAATTTCTCATGTGTAATTTTATATTCTTAATTTTAAGAGCTCTCAAAATTTTTACAAACTTCAGGCTCCATAAAACTTGAGTTCAGATGGTCCTGATATAAAGTGCATTTCTTACATTGGATGTCAAAAACAAACGAACAAAAAGATTGAAAAGCTCTGGACTAGATAAATGATCTCAGAGATTTCTTCCAGCTCCAGAATTATCTTAACTATGGGAAACATGCCCTGTCCCCTTCCTCCCAGCAGCTGCGACTCTGACATGAAGACAAGGAAGTTCTTTCTTGAAGTTTATCCAAGTGTTTCCTGCTATACTTGAAGTCCTTGTCTCTGACAGAGGCAGGAAGACAAAATGCCAGTGTGCAGAGTTCCCAGAGGAGACGTGAAAACAGAAGCCCTGAAAGTATAAACTTTGGGCGAAAAGGAAGAGAAAGGAATAAACCAAATCCCTAAACCTAAAGAATAGGACCCAGCCTCTCCCATGATGACGATAGTAGTCACCATCTGGAGCTTTCTTTATTTAGAGTTTATTGAGTGCCTACTGTAGGCTGAGTGTTTCATGTGTTGTCTTTCATCCTTTGCCAACTGAAGCTCAAGAGGTGACGTGACTGGCCCAAAGTCACATAGCTCTGCTCTCTTCTTCCCTGCACACCCTGCCCTCCAGCCGTGTCATACTTATCGGGTTTCTAAAGATCTTACCTACTGCGTTCTGTAGCCCCCTCAACTTGGGGAGGAAGTTACTCCCGCTCTAGGGCGCCTTCTTTCTCTCACCCCTCTCTCCACCCCAGGAAGATTGGTCTTCCCTTCTGCGAGAATACACCCATACAGGAGTTGTGACAGCGCCACCAGCTCACAGCTCCCTGGTGCGCGGTCTTCGCGGCACCATCCCGATATGAAATTACACTGGTCGTTTATGTGTTTATTAGTTTGCTAGAATGTAAGTTCCACGAGGACGGGCCTTGCCTCTCTTATTCACCCCTGTATTCCCTGACACAGGATGTGGCACAAGGTGGGTGCACGACCATTGTTTTCCTGTGTAACCTCCATGTCGAAGTTATGCTACAAACCCCAAATCCCAGAGCTCATGAATGAATGGTCCATCAGCCAATGAAGTAGGGCAATATTTGCATATTGCCTTTCTATTGGTGAAGTCCGGAGTCTCTATTTTCCTTCCAGCCAGTGTGATTGGGTGGGTCATTGTGTTGGCCTCTGTGGCCACACCCCCTGTAAACCAGACCTACCTGCCCTCTGGAAAAGGGCGGGAGGAGGGCGGGGGAAGGGCTTGCTCAGACTCTTCATTCGCCAGCAGCTTTAGTACTCAGCTACCCAACTCGGGTTGGTACACAATTCAATCACCAGCAAGCATGACCTGTCTAGTACACCTGAGCACCAGAGCTGGGAGAGGTCGATTTTTTAAAAGCTGGGGCTGTGAGAGGCAGGGGAACAGGTACTGTGCTGCAGAGATCCTCCACACCGTATAATCGGACCTTTGGGTGAGTGTGTCACCCTAGACGCGCATCTCGGATCTAAGGTCCCTGAGCAATCAGAGCGAGCAGAAGCACAGGGTTCAGGGAGCAGGGGGTGGACCTAGTACAGGGTAAAGATAACTATGGACAGCGCATATCTGGGTCACATCCCCAGAGAGTTAAAGCCGAATATGAGGTCGTCCAGGAGCCTGCAGTCTTAATTAGCTCCCCAGGGGATTTTGACACAGGTAGTCGCTGAGAGAAAACCGACAGGATAGACCGAGTGCAACCTTGGAAATCAAGCACAACTTGGTCCCAGCTCCCCACTAACTTGTGACCTCAGTCAAGATTTTCTTTAACTTCTCTGGACCTCAGTTTACTCCTCCGTAAAATGGGGAGAATAATCCCTGCTTCAAAGGTATGACGTGTGTGTGCATGTGTGTGCGTGTATGTGTGTGTGTGTGTCGTGGCAAACAGCTGGTGAGTCAATAACTGGTAGCAAATTATATTTATCATGGAATCAGAGCAAAGATGATGAAACCAACTGTCACAGGGAGAATCTCACACACCCAACCACACCCAGGACATGGACAAGCCCAATGAACAAGTTGATTTCTCTAGTGGCCTCAGTCCTCTCCCTCCACACACAAGAAATGACCCAATTCCTCTGAACCAAATTTTATTTATGTGGCCCCATTATTTCAGGCAATCCAGATTTTCTGGGAAAGCCTTAATTGAAAACAGCCAATTGGATCATCTTCTGTAATACAGGCTTGGTATTTGCTCTGAATTTCTATTTCCTTCAACCTAAAAGGTCGTTCTTTTTGATAACAATAATATATTGCATGTACAGAGAAATAAGGCTAAATTGGAATACTTTGTGAACTTTTTCACTTATGTAAATTCCTAAATCAGGGCAACATCTTCCTAATACAGTGTGGCTTAGTTCTGGTTTGGAAATGAGCCCCCTCCTTTCCCCTGCCCACATAAAAACAGTTGAATACATACACTCCATGTATTCTAGGATCTTCCATCAGCATGCTTTTTCTGCAGTCAGAAAGTGGCACCTGAAATTGTGTTTCCCAGGACCAAGTATGAACTTGGGCTCTGGTCTTTTTAGCTGACCTCAGGACCTTTGCATTTGCTGCTCTTTGTACCTGGACAGCCTTCCTATAGCTGGCTCTTTCTCAGCTTCAGTGTCAACTCTTCCAAAAGGACTGCCCAGGCCACTCCACACATGGCCTCCTCACCCCTCACACCATCCCATTTGGGTACCTTTGTAATTATCTTAGTGTATTCTGTTTGTTTTTGTGCTTTCTGTCTTTAAAGGAAAGAACTTGGTCTTATATGAGCTCTTGTGATGGAGACTGAATGGGAACATTGGCCAACCACATCCTCACACAGAGCCTCAGAATTCTATAAAACAGAGAATACCCTACTCTGAGTTCTGTGTGAGGTTTATAGAAAACAGTGACAGCCATGGGCCTTTGTGCCCTCGCCCCCAAGGGTCTGCCTGGAAGGGAGATGTGAGCCAAAGCCACATCTCACCTTATTCCCTAGACCTTCTACAATTCCCCCAAGAGAGGATTGGGTGCCCTCCCACACAGCCCTCCTCCAAATTTTTTTCCCATCCATTTTTTCTCCTTTTCTACCCATCCTCACCAGCATTTCCAGTATTGGAGGACTTTTCCTAGGAAGGGCTTGAGGCTTTAAGCCATTGGGGATCAGCATGGGTTAGTTGATTACAGCTGCTTCAAGGACGGCTCAGCTTTACTTGCTCTCCCTCCCAGGGATTCCCAAGTCACTCAGAGCAACATGTTTGCAAATGATGGAGATGGAAACAGGGGTCACAGACCAAATTCCTGCATTTACTGTTTCCTGTTTTAGTTCTTCCTTTCACCATCCTCAGGTTCCTGCTTCCACACCTCCTACCCTGACCCCCAGTTCCGGCCAAGCCCTATCTGCACAGAGCAGCTCCAGAGTCTCTGTCACCAATATCTGCTCTCCAGGATTCAGAAACCCAGCCTAGAGCCTTGGTTAAGAGAACAACCTGCAATGCACCTGTGCGTGCACGCACGCACACACACACACACACACACACACACACACACACTGTGCATAGTTGGGCACATTCATGCACCCCTCTATCCATAAAACCTATGAATAATGGTTTCTACTCATTAATTTATCCAATGCATGTTTATTGAACACCTACTACATTCCAGGTACTCTTATCCTTGGGGATACAGTGAGCTAAATAGATGAGAAGCCTTGTCCTCATGGAGCTTACATTCTGGTGGGGGAGAGAGACCAAAACACAATGAAGAAGGTGAAGATAAGTGCTAAGGAGCAAAGTTCAACAGAGAAAGTGGGTTGGGAGCTCTGTCCAGAGCTTCACTTTGCAGACACCTTTTTATTGAAATCTCACCACCTGGTTTCAGATAAGAAGCCTGAGAAATAGGGTAGCTGAGTGACTTGCCCTTAAGCCAAACGCTTTAGAAAGACGTGAAGGCAGAATGTGAACCCAGGTCAAATCTATGCTATTTTTTAAAAAATGACTCCTGACATAGTGTATATGTTGCTAAATAGTGTGGTAAAGATGGCTGTTTTATTTTATAATAATTCATTTCACTAATAAAAGAAACAAACGTAAAGAGCTCTAAGTCCGTATTACTTTACAGCTTTTATTGAGAAATGCAGTAAACATACATATCACTTTCCGGTATAACTTCAATAGCCTGTGGAGGAGAATTTAGAAAAGCGTCTCAGTCAGCTGAATGGTTGAATTTAGGGGAAAAACTGACCCAGCACAACCCTCCCACCACCCAGATGAGGTCACTGCGGTTCTGCAAGGTGAATCGAGGTCGTTCGCAAGGCCACAGCGGAGCATAACCGGATTCGCCAGATCCTCTAGTCCTGGTCGCGTTTTAACCCTCGCGAAGACAAGGCGTCTCGAGAGGGCGCCACGGGCCGGTTCCCCGGCGGGCCGCCAGGGGGCGACCAATTGTTACAGACCCAGGTGAACCAGGCACCTGATTCCCTCTGCGAGTGATGTCCCCAGGCGTCCCGAGCCACCGGTGGGATGAGGCGGATCTTCGATGAAGGATGAAACGGCAGAGTAAAGACACCGAGGTTGAGAAGTTTGTTCTACCTCTTCCTGATTTCAGTCTGACCCTCATTAGTATCTTCTGCCCACTGTTGCCGTCTCAACCTCTCTAAAACAAAAGCCTGATTTTGCTACCAGTTGTGAAACTCTTTAACGACAACTCCAACATAGCTTACAGGAAAAAAGCTAAACACAAGACCTGCGTGATCTTGCCCCGTCCAACATCCTAAGGAGCCTTATTGAAATACTTTCAATTTTCTGAATTCATCATACTTTCCCCACTCTGATCCCTGAAACGTTTGGTTCTCTCCATCTGTAATATCTTTTCGCACCAGGTATACCTGAAGAAATCTGACTGCCCTTCAGCTAAACATCACCTTTTCTGTGAAACCTCCCATGACAAGACTCTCCATTATCTCCAAACCTTCAGTTTGGGCTAGGGGGCCCTTCCTGTGTTGCCACTATTCCACTGGACGTCCCGCATCACATCGTGTAATGTCTGGCCTTACTTTTCCAGTGTCTGTCAATGAGCAAATGCAGAATGCATTAAATGATTGCAGAATGAATGCAGGATAGTACTGGGTTCAGGCTCTGCCACTTGTGTGACTTCAGGTAAACTAATTATATGGCTCATGGGTTTACTGTGAGAAATGAATGAATGAATTCATGTGCAAAAAGTGCTTAGAACAATGCCTGACCGCTGTAAGAAATCCACAAACTTTGACTCCTCGTCATTTTCAAGGTGGCAGTCGTCATTGCCTTTTTAAGGGGCCCGCCCACTTTGGCATCTAAGCGGAAGTACGCGCACAGGGCACCGGAAGTGACGCCAGAGCCCCGCAGAAACATGGCCGCAGAGCGTTCCTTAGGAAGCGGTCACAGGCGTCTCCGTGACGCATTACGAGTGAGAGCGTCCCCTGAGGTTTCCATGGTGCCGTCCTCAGCCCCTAGTTCCTCCGCTTCCTATCCTGCCTGAGCGCCGTGAACGAGAAGGCAGGAGGCGGGTCCCGCCTGCGACGTAGACGCCGCTTGGGGGAGGGGTTGGGAGACCAGGTGACACTCTAGACGAACTCGTTCGCATCTCTATGGTGCCGAGCGTTCGTGTGCGCCGCTCCCGCGCGTCGGGGCGGACGTTGCCCCTTTAATCGGCGGAGGGTGGTGCCGAGGAGGTCCCGCGAGAGCGGCGGGGAGTGGGGGGCGGTGCCGAGGCCGGGGGCCCGTGGCGGATGGAGCCCGAGATGGAGCCGGAGACTCTGGAGGCGCGAATCAGTGAGTGTCCGGGAGGGGCGCGGGCCGTACCGGAACCGGAACCGGGGGCACGAGGCGGGCCCCTTCCCGGCGGGGCGGGGTACGGGGCGCCCCCTCCTCACGCTCCGCCCCCGGCCCAGAATGGGCGGTGCCCAGAGCGGGTCCCTCGGCTCCTGGGGCGAAGGAAGACCCCGCCAGCTGCGCTGCCCACTCATCCGATCCCTGGGCGGCGACCCCTGTGGAAGAGGGAGTTGCGTCCGACTCTGCGCCCAGACCCTCGCGACAGAGAGAGGCCCAGACTTCTCAACCGAGGAGCGGACCCCCTAGTCATTTTTTGGGCGTCGGGAGGAAGCAAGCGAGTGCAGGGCTGCACCTAGACCCGGGAGCCAGGGACCCTGCTCCCCTTGGGCCCCAAATTCTCCACTCTCTGGCCCTGCATGTCGTAACTCCCTCCTATCCCTTGCTTAAGCCTGCAACTAAAATTTGCTGGTTCTCCAGCCCAGGAAGGGAGGACCCCTTGGCCTATCTGATCTCTCAGGCTCTAGCCACACAGAAAGAAATCCCCAAACCCTACAGGCTTGGGAGGGCCCGCCTCTAACTCTAAAAGTAATTTCAAGTTCTCTATCACTACCCTCAGCCCAGCACCTCAGACTCTGCACCTCCACCCAAGACATCATTCCCACACCTTGCTGAAGTTCCTCCAAAGGTCCCTGCACACCTTTCTGTGAATCCTCAGACACAGCTTCCTGCTTCTCAGGCCTGCCAGCCCTCACGCAACCCTAGATTGCTGACATCCTTCGGTCTTGGGACCCTGCTTCTGGACTCTGCCCCTGAAAGCTATGGCTTGCTTCTCCCTGGACTAGAATTGGGCCCATGTGTGTGCCAGGGCCTCAGGAAGGCCTCTGGGTCTACCTTCAGCTTAGCCACTTGTCCCCGAGCACACCAGGGAGCCACACAGGGTGATCTGGGGTCATGACCAACACCTTTTAAGCCAGTCTTGAGCAGAGTTGAACTCTGAGGTTGACCTCAGAACCACACCATCTCCAGGGATGTTTCAGAGTCAGCCTGGTGGGGGAGGGGGAGTGAGTGGAAAGGAGCCACTCTGTGGCCATTGAGACTGTTCCAGAACGCCACAAGTGTCCAGGTCTAAGCAGCAACTTGGGGGGATGGGCAGGGCTTGAGCGGACACATGTGACAGGCTGAAGGGCTTGAGCTCTGGATCATACAAAACGGTGTCAGGTTTAGCAACAATAGGGATTTTCTGAGAGACTAAAGAGTCTGATCTGAGAAACAGGAATCAGGACACCTGGGTTTGGCAGGAGGCTGGACCATAATAGATTGGGACTGACATTGTTTTCTCTTTTTCTTCTCCTTTGTGCCCTAGCAAAATTGTAAGCTCTTCCCTTGAGGTGGTTATAGGTAAAGAGTAGCTTCTGGTGGGTAAATGATGACATTGTCACCACTATGGGGTGACAGGGTGGAGTCATTGTGTTGTGAAACACCTCCCTCTCTCCCTCCCTGGAGGCATTCTCCCCTGTTGCCTGCCAGAGAAAGTGCCCACCCCCTCAGAGGTAAGAGACCTGGGGGTTGGAGCCAGGGCTGGAGAAGTTGGTCAGATCTCCTTGAACCCAGAGGCCCTCGCTCCAAGACAGATGCAGGGGAGAAAGCTGACATCTCATGATTCCACTTCTTCCTCCCTGGCTTCTGACTCCGGAGCCGCTCTGTCCTCACTCAGACTCACGTGTCTTTGATACTTGAAGGGACTTCCTGTTTTAGGATCTCCTAGCCTGGTGTCATTGAATGGGTAATATCCAGCCCCATTCTCTCTTTCTACAGACTGGTATTCCCCAGCCTCTGGCCATGCTGGGGGGCTTGGAGGCAGAGTAGACAGTCACACTTATACTGCAGAGGGGGTGTGCCTCTTCCTGGTATTCCCTGGGAGGTCCCCAGGGCTTCATTTCTCTGGAGGACTGGAGGGCTCTGCAGGGCTCTGGGAACATAGATTTGTACCCAGAAAGAAAATGCTTCATTCAGATCTCCACTCGGCTGTACCAGAGAGCAGCCTCCCACCCTGCGCCAGCACTTTCTATGCCCTCTCTCTGCTGTTTTTCTCACAGCACTTCGCAGGGGTTTGCAGTATTGTTTGTCTGAGTAGTCAGTGTTTTTCTTGCTGGGCTATGAGCTCCAGAAGAGCAGAGAGTCTGTATTTTTCACTGCTGTAGCCCCGGCACTCAGAATATTTATCAAACAAATATGAATTAAATGACTGGCTGCCAGGCCCTGGGCTCCAAGGGCTCCAGGCCTGCTGCCACAGCATAGGACCTTAAGTGGGCAGCTGCCACATGCTGTGTCTCCAGCCTCCTTCTGTCAACAGATCTCTCTCCCACCTCCTGGGCTGTGTTTCTTCTATACTCCCGGCTCAGTCCTCAGGCTTGGGCAGAACTGGCCGGGACAGGGTGAAGCCTGGTGGAGATCCAGCTCTGGCTGCCGCCACTGCCTTACCATGCGTCAAGTATTTTGTCATCCAAAATCACTCCATATTTTACTCCAACTTTACAGATGGGAAAATGAAGTTTTGGGGAAGTTCTGTGATATCCTTGGTTGTTGTTTAACCAATGTTGGAGGTGATTGACTGGCCTTGTTTAGTAACTGCTCCTTACCACTTCTGCCTGCCCACAGCTGAGCCCTCATTCATTCATTCATTTATCAGGGGAGGCAGGCATCTTTACAAGTGGCTGAGATGCAGTGTAGCAGCAGGGTTGGGCTCATGATGAAGGTCATGTCTGAGGGACGCAAGAGAGCTGACCCAGCAGTGCCAACCTGGGGAGAAGTAGGAGTTAGGAAAGACTTCCTGGAGGAGGTGATACCTGAGCCACACTCCTTACCAAGGCCTTCGTGCTCTAGCCTGCACTCAGTTCTCCACATCTCTCATAGAGCCCTAAGCTGTTCAAAGGCATACGTACCCAGCTTTGTTAACTCCTTCCAGCCCCTGCTTGCATTGCCTCTTCCAAGCAGCCTCCCCTGACCCCAGGCTCAACTGAGTTCCCTCCTGCAGTTCCCATGGCCCCTTTGCCTCTTTCTGTCTTATTGTATTGAGTACCTAGTTTCCTTTGGCCCACTTCCCAGCCAGGCAGATCTTGAAGGAGGAGCTATGGGGTTTTTTTTCCCCTACCTCTGGATTTCCTCTAAGTGTAAATTCCATGAGAATTGTGGGGACACAGTTTTCGGGAGCAGAATCATGGGAGGTGTGGTCAGGCATGGCAAGCATACAGCTGCAGGGGAGTAGGGAAACAACCCCTGAGCACCGTTTCTAAAAGTGGAACCCTTCATGGAGAAACCGTGAGGGGAAGCCAGTGGACGGGCGCTTATCTGTCCTTTGACTTGACTGAAACATCAGCATTGGGTCTCGAGGCTGTCGGAACAGGAAGTCAAGGGGAGGCCTTTTTGTGTGCTCAGTCATACACCCTGCCTGCTGCTGCCGGAGTAGGGAGTGGGAGAGGCAGAGGGCCCTTTGCCAGGCCACACCGGCCCTCTCTCCTCCTCCAGACAGAGCCACGAACCCCTTGAACAAGGAGCTGAACTGGGCCAGCATCAACGGCTTCTGTGAGCAGCTCAACGAGGACTTCGAGGGGTAGGTGGCCTCGCCCTCTTGCTCATGTTCAGCAGAATCCACTGTGCACCTGCCATGCACACTCCAGACCCTGGCCTCAGGCAGAGACGTGCATGGGTTGGGACCCAATTTCCATTCTGAATGTGCTCAAATTAATGACGGTAATGGGCACTTTGTACTGAGTGCTGCTTGTGTGAGCCATCCTCTAATGTGGCCCTTGCTGGACCCATTTTACAAGTGAAGAAACTGAGGCTCGGGGACTCTGCAGTTGCCCCAATGTCTCAGAGAAATGGTAGCATTGGGTTTGTCAAAGTGCACATTCTTGGGCTGCACCCAGACTTGGACTAGACAGTCTGATAGGGAATGGGGTGGACATGTTGGCAGGCTTCCCACAAGGTGCTGAGTTTGGGGAGCACAGCTCAGTATGCTTCACCGCCACTGTCCACCCCTCCCCCCTCAGTGCAGCACTCTGCTCAGGGCAGCCTTGCTGACAGATGATGTGTGTGCTCTGGAGTCTGGCTGCTCAGGTGTGACTCCCGTCCCCCCCGAGCTAAGTCACCTTGGGCAGATGATTGAATGCCTCTGAACTTCTGTTCCTTTAACTGTAAAGTGGGGTGATCTGTCTGCCTTGGAGTGCTCTTATGAAGGTCAAGCATGTGAGGAAAAGGCAGGTGAGGTACCTCACACATTACAAGCACTCAGTACATGTTCACCATTACCGTCACTGGGGAGGTCTTTCACGATCTAGTATTACCACCTCTACCATGAAGCTGCTCTGATTTCCCCCTGCAGAATGTCCCCCAGTTACCAGACAGCTATGTCTGCTTATCCTGGTACTAGGTCATGTCCTGCTCCCAGACTTGAAGGATGGGGTCATCTTTCCATACTTATCTCCACAGCAAGCCAAGGACACAACAGTCAGCTCTCAGTAAAGCTGGCCGAGGGCCTGAGCTCACGCCTTTTGAAGGTCCTGGGCCTGTACTCCCTGACTAGCCCTGCCCTGTCATGCCACAGTCTCCAGCCTCATCCACGATCTGGAGAAGGAGCTGGGCCTTTGCATCTGCCCTGCAGAAGCCACTGAGGGCTGCAGCCCTCCTCTGGGGCACCTGAGTTCTGGCTATTCTGGCTCTGTCTGTTCCTCTCACCCAGGCCGCCGCTCGCTACCCGGCTTTTGGCCCACAAGATCCAGTCCCCGCAGGAGTGGGAAGCGATCCAGGCCCTGACGGTGAGGAGAAGGGGAAAAGGGTGCCAGCCGTCCCCCAAACACGTGGATAACACCAGGGGGACCAAGACTGAGGGTTTTGGGGTTTCATCAGTCTCTGTAGAGCTCAAGGGGGTTGTGCCAGGATGACCTAGAATCGGGGTTCCAGCTAGCTCCCACAGGTCTCCTGGCAACCAGCAGGCTGGCTGGATTCCCACCCCAGACCCTGTACAAGTAGGCTTCGTATAGGGAGGAAGCCCTCTCAAGCTACCTGATTCAGGGGTTCCCTGCTCCAGTTGTGTATCAGATCTCCAGGAGGCTGGTTAAACATACTAAATCAGGGCCTTACCCTGGACCTGCTCAATCAGAGCTGCAGCACCTACACCCAGGATTGATGTTTACAAAGCTCCCACATGCATCGTGCAGCCAGCCCAGCCCAGCCCAGCCCATCAGTGGCTGCCAGACACGGGACAACACTGTCATTCCCACAGGGCGTGAGGGGTGATATCTGGGCTCAGGTCAGAGGTTTCAAAGCTGTGCCAGTAGCAAAAGAGTAGGGGATGCACTGTCTGTGGCCCCTAAGCAAGGGTCACATAGCAACCACCTTGTAGCAAAGGCGATTTTAGGTGGTAAACAGCTTTTGTTTTGATAGTTACGTGTTTATTTCAACACATTAGGTATTTGTTTTGTTTTTCCTCAAATGCACACTAGTCCTATGATTTCACAGATATATAGGTCAGATAAGGCCAGGCCAAGGTACATAGTGCTTATTTAAGTTTTTAAAAACAAAGAAATACAAGTGGTATTCAGATGTAGCCATGCCATGGAGGGCCTATGGCGGTGTTGCACGTTGGGTGTTGCCCTGCCCTGTCCCCCAGGGCGTGGTGTCTGGAGCCTGTGAACCTCAGAATCCCCTTGTATCCCTCATGAGATACTTTTTCCCTTACAAACACACATCCCTGGGCTTCTGGGCCCCGGCCGAAGTGTGAGAAGGAGGCTGCCTCCTCTGATCCTCCCTGGGGGTCCCCGCACTGCACCTGTCCCCAGGTTCTGGAAACATGCATGAAGAGCTGTGGCAAGAGGTTTCACGACGAGGTGGGCAAGTTCCGCTTTCTCAACGAGCTCATCAAGGTCGTGTCTCCCAAGGTGGGTGCTCCTGGCCCATGCTGAGGCCTGTGCTGTCATCCTGGGGCCTCCCATTGGGGTTCCTGCTTCTAGGGCTGCCTCAGCCCCTGTTAGAATTCTGGCCTGGCACAAACACAGACCCTTTCTCAGGGTCCACTTCATACAGCTAAGTCTGGGAAGCTGGTTTCTAGAAGGAAGAAGTACTTCTGCTGACCAGTGGCGGGCCAGCTCTGGAGCTGCTCAGGGAGGGGAGATGGCAGGGCGTGCATGCAGCTCGCCCCAGCAGGGGCTGCTCTGGCTCTGTCTCTCCCTGCATATCCGGCTGCAGCGTCCCACCTGGCCTCTAGGTCTCCCTGTCCCCACCTTACAACAGTGGTTCCCTTGAGGCCCCAAACCTGAGTGATGGAGCCTGCTGGTTACAGATGGGCCACACCCCCAGCATTGGCCCAGGAGCCCTCCCATAGGGCATGAGCATGTTTGGTGCCCTTGGTTCAGGCCCCACCCCTTTGCTGCTCAAAGTCACTGACCAGAACAGCTGAATGACCCAGCTAGCTCCCCATTCTCCTCCCAGGAGGTGACTGGTGTGAGAGCCAGTTCCCTCAGCCTGGCTTGTGCTGGGAGGCGAGGTGGGGCCCAGGGCCAAGCAGTGTCACAGCTGCCCCTTCCCTGGTCAGCCCAGAGCCTGGTGACTCTTCCTTCCTGAGGTCCCAGTTAAGCCTTATGTGAGCTTGGCCCTGGCCCTGCGTGGGCACTAGGTTCTGTGCCTTAGCTGTGTCCTCACTAGGTTGCCACTGTTGTCTTCCCCACAGCAGTGGGGAAACTGAGACACACAGGGCTGGCACAGCCAGCAAGTGACAGAGCTAGGAGGTAAGCTCCTGTGCCAGGCCAGTTGGGTGGGATGTGAGGGCCCTGTAGGCCAGGTTTCCAAGGGAGTTCTGGGGAGACAGCCAGGTTGGGGCTGCAGTGAGCGGGCTGGGCAGTGTCAAAGCTTCTCCTCCCCTCTGTCTTTGAAGTACCTGGGCTCTCGGACATCGGAGAAGGTAAAGAACAAGATCTTGGAGCTCCTCTACAGCTGGACAATCGGCCTGCCTGAGGAAGTGAAGATCACAGAGGCCTACCAGATGCTCAAGAAGCAGGGTGAGGTCCCAGTGTGCGGTGTGGCCCGCGCCGCCTCCCTGAGCTGAGCTTCCGGGGCTTCTGGCAGCAAGGTCATGTGTCTCCCTTTAAGTTCTCAAGAACATAACATGGCTAATGAAGCCTTTCTGTGGCTCTGCCTGAGGCTAGCTTGGCAGGTTTGGGTCAGGCTTCCCCTCAGGGAATGACCCCCATGGAGCGACCTCAAAATATGGGTGCTTGAACTCTCCCCCATGCAGTTTGACGTGACAGGTCAGGAGCAGGCCCTGGCCCGCCAAAGTCCAGCGCCAGCGTGCTCCATTCTGCACTTGCCTGGCTGGGTCCCCATCTCACCCCCCGACCCAGGGCCTGGGCCCTGTTGACAGCCTTCCTACTACCCATCTAGGCATTGTGAAGTCTGACCCCAAGCTTCCGGATGACGCCATCTTTTCTCTTCCTCCTCCACGGCCCAAGAATGTGATCTTCGAAGATGAGGAAAAATCCAAGGTGAGGCTCCAAGGAGGAGCAGATGAGGGCTCCAGGACCCACTTGGGGGTCAGTGAATTCTAGCGCCTGGCTGCCCTGCCCTTGGAACAAAGGCACACGATGAGCATGGCCACTGTAGTGGGTCACAGGCACCGTTGATTGAACACCAACTGCATGCCGAGTATCCCCCATTCAGTGCCCCTGCATTTAATAAACACAGTGTGTCTTGTGTCCCTGGGGTTGGTTTGACGGCATTTCATAGGTTGATCAGGAGTTTTCATACCTTTATGTCTTTGACCCTTTCATCAATAATTTTATTAGCTTTTTATTTAAAAAGCATGTGTTCAAGTAAATTAAACAGTACAGGAGAAGGTAAGATAAAAAGGAAAAGCTCTTCTCTGCCCAGTCCACTCCCAAAGGGTAACTGCTGTTAAAGTTTCTTGTACATCCTTCCAGAATAGTTCTCTGATGATGATGATAGAATGTTTTGCACTGTTTTGTTGAGAACCTATTTCTGTCGGGTGCTGTGGGGAGCACTTATGTCTCATTTGTTCTGTGGCCGCTCCATCAGGTGTCAGTTGATTCTCACTATTTCATGGAGAGCTTAGGTAACTTATTCACGTCCCACAGCCAGGAAATGGGGAGCCAGAACGTGACCCCAGGCCCAGGTCCTGCCATCACAGACAAGTCCCTCTGTGTCCATAGATGCTGGCCCGCCTGCTGAAGAGCTCCCACCCTGAGGACCTCCGAGCAGCCAACAAACTCATCAAGGAAATGGTGCAAGAGGTGATGGCAGAGCCTAGAGTATAGGGAGAAGGCGGGACAGGGATGCTGAGCTGTGCTGCCGAGGTGGGGTTGTGTTTGTGCGTCTGAGGAACCCTGCAGTGACCAAGCTAAAGGGCTGTCACAGCCACAAAAAAGCTGACTGACTCTGAGGGGCCCCAGTAGGCTGAGTCAGGACCACCATATAGAAGGAAGAATTTCCCAGCAGCTGAGCTCACCTGCCCTGCATGGGCTTCTGTGAGGCTGACTCTCTCTTCCATAAAAATTACAAATGAACGTTTGTGTATGTATATGTACACACACACACACACACACACACACACACACACACACACACAGAGGAAGAGAAAATATATGTTTATAAATAATTATATATGCTTCTTGACTTACAATGGAGTTGCATCTCATTAAACCTATCATAAATTGAAAATATCTTTTATCGAAAAATGTGTTTAATACATCTGACCTACCAAACATCATAGCATAGCATAGCCTACCTTAAACATGCTTAGAATACTTAAATTAGTCTGCAGTTGAGCAGAATCATCTAGCACAAAGCCTGTTTTATAAAACTGTTTTATAAAACTACCTCTTGTAATTTATTATATATATCACTTTTGTACCATCAAAGTCAGAAAATCGTAAGTTGAATCATCACAAGTAGGAGACTCTCTTTTACATATGTTGTGTGTGCATGCTGAAACTTTTTTATTGATAAAGGTAAGACATCAAAAAGTTTGCAGTCTAGACAGCCAGTGGGCAGTTCTGGATTGTCTCTTAAAGGCAAGCTTCATGCTCTGGCAGCCAAGAGAGCGTCAGGGGTGGCCCCTCTCAAGGAGAGTGATGTATCAGACTACACAGCGCAGCCCACCCTTTATTCCACAAGGGAGGAACGTGTATAGAAGCCAAGTGGGCTGGAGTAGCAGGGGTACTTCTGCAGCGGCCTTTCAAGGCCGTGAGCTCTCCACATGCCAGGCGCTGACAGACATTGAGAGGGGTCCCTGCCCTAGTTTCTAGGTTGTGCTTGGTGACCACTAAGGTCCCCTTTTAGAAGACAGACAAAGGCAAGGGTTGAGTAGAACCACAGGTGTAGGTCAGGGTCCTGGTCCTCCACAATCACTTGGCGAGTGTGTTAGGAACCCTGGAGGTTCTGGCCAAGGGCCCAGGAAATTCTCTTGGGCTCCTGCAGAGGCCTGGTCCCGGGTTCGTTGGCAGCAGGTGAGGAAGTGAGAGGGGTTGGTCAAGGGCTTTTTGGACCAGAGTGCCCTAACCCAGCACTTAGCAGCCACTGACCTTCTGTCCAGCCAGCAGACACTGTCCAAAGTGGTGTGGGCAGTGCCTGGCTCGGGGCGAGGCCTGACCCAGCTTCTCTGGGGCCATTTGCCGATGCCTCTCCAGGACCAGAAGCGGATGGAGAAGATCTCGAAGCGTGTGAGTGCCATAGAGGAGGTGAACAATAACGTGAAACTGCTGACAGAGATGGTGATGAACCACAGCCAGGGTGGCGCTGCGGCCCACAGCAGTGAGGACCTAATGAAGGTGCGCCTTTCTCTGCCCTGTCCCAGTCCACTCCAGGGCCTCTGCCAGCCCTGACCCGCCCACCCTACTGCCCCCAGGAACTGTACCAGCGCTGTGAGCGGATGCGGCCCACACTCTTCCGACTTGCCAGTGACACAGAGGACAATGATGAGGCCTTAGGTGAGCCCCAGGCAGAGCTGGCCCTCCACCTCCTCCTGCCTTTTCCGGTCCCTGCTGAGTATCTGCAGTTGGCAGGAGCCACCACCAGGGGGCCCCCATTCTCCAGCACTTTTGGTTTCTCCAAGTCGAAAAAGAAGGAAGCAGAGAGCAGGGGCCGACCTAGTTGAGAGACCCACAGGGCCAAGTCTTTTCACAGACACCTCATTTACTGCCCACAAGCTACGCGGGAGGGAAAATTGTCATCATTTTACAACTGGGGCTAAGGGAAGGGAGCAACTTGCCTAAATCACGGAGCAGAATAGTGGCAGAGCCAGGCGGAGCAGGGCTCTCGCGGTACAGACACTGCGTCCCTGGTAAGGGCTGCAAACCAAGAATGAATCCCACAGGCCAAGTACTTGCAAAACTGAGCCCCATGACATCTGCTAGGGCCATATACCAGGTTTTCATCCTGTTCTCTGCTGCCACATCAGCAGGGACTCCTGGGCAGCAGTCTGGGTACTATCTCAGCCTCTCATTCAGCAAGAGCTTATTGAGCACTTCCCATGGGCCAGGGACCTGGTCCCTGCCCAAGAAGCTCGTTGGCCAGGTTCCTCTAAGCCTTGGCCCCTGGGGAGGTGATATTGTTGAGGGCCTAGTGTGTGCCAGGTACTGTTCTAGGCCCTTAGGCAGTGATCGGGACTGACAAAAACCATAGCCTCATGGAGCTTGTAGCCTAATGAGAGAAGACAGACAATAAAACCAGGACTTGAGTAGTGGCAGCTGTCAGATAGTGCTAAATGACATGGAGAAAAACAAGCAAGGACAGGATGGACTGCATAGTACAGGAGTGTGCTTAGGGAAGGCTTCCCTGAAGTGACTTTTGGGTAAAGACCTGAAGGCAGAAAGGGATGAAGCCACACACAGATCTGGGGGGCATCCAATGGAACCTTTGTGGGGGCCTGGAGGTGGGAGCATGCCTCTGCATTCAGGGGCTGGCACAGGGTAGTGTCGGGGAGACAGTGGGCAAGCGGGGAACAGAGGGCCTAAGTCTAAGGAGATGATAGGATGCCCCTGGCCCTGCCCCCGCCCCCTCACCAGGGCTGGGATGGATGCTAGGTGCTCGGCTCCTTTCAAAAGCCCCCCACATTCCTTCACACCGGCCTCTCCCCTCCTGCCCATTCCAGCGGAGATCCTGCAGGCCAATGACAACCTCACCCAGGTGATTAACCTGTACAAGCAGCTGGTGCGGGGCGAGGAGGTCAACGGTGATGCTGCTGCTGGCTCCATCCCTGGTGAGGTGACAGGAGACTTGAAGAGGCACCCACCAGGCTAGAGTGGGGACAGAGAGCCCAGGGCGGTGCTCTGATCCCAGAGCTGGTAGCCAACTTCCAGGGTGACCCTGGCCCCTTAAGATGATGGAGGCCCCAGGGAGAGAGCTGAGGAGGAAGTCTATGCCAAGCCTGCAGCTGTAGGAGGGAGGGATCTGGGTATGGGACAGAGAGGGCGGAAGCCAAGGGTTCGGCAATGACAGGAGAAGGAAGACCTTTCTTTCATTGACAAATTGGGCACTTGTTGTATGTGGCTAATTGACACCCCCAAGGCTGAGCTTCAGTAAGGAGAAAACGACTGCTCTGGTTCCTGCAGAAGAGGTTAGAATCGGCCCATGGAAGCAGCAGAGCTTGAGCGGAGCCCAAAAGGATGGGAGGCATTTTGCCAAGTAGAAGAAGGAAATCCGCTCCAGACAGAAGGAACGCTGTGTGCTAGAGAAGGGGCCTGGTGGCCAAGGAGGGGGAAGCAGGAGGGTTGTGAAGGGTCAGGGGACACTATGCTGCCCCTTCACCCCCATGGACTCTGAGAGCATGAGTGTCCTCCCCCCAGGACTTGTCTGACTCTCCTTTCCTGCCCCAGGGAGCACCTCAGCCCTGTTGGACCTCTCAGGCCTGGATCTCCCTCCTGCAGGAACCTACCCAGCCTCGCCCACCTGCCCTGGCGACCAGGCCAGCCCTGAGCAGCCCAGCATCTCCGTTTCCCTGCTTGATGATGAGCTCATGTCTCTGGGTGAGGAAGGGGCCAGGCCCAGAGAAGAGTGGGCTTGGCTGGGGTGGGGGATGCCTGCAGCTCACATGCAGCTTGCAAGGTTGGTCAGGTCAGCGTGTTATTCCTCTTCCTGTGAGTGCTGTGGAGCATGGCAGATGGGCTTGAAGCCCATTTTACTGATGAGGAAACTGAGGCTCAGGGAAATCAAGGAGCTTGTGCAAGGTCAGATTGTCACAGGGTGGGGCTGGCTAGCCCCTAAACCTGACAGGCCAGCCATGCCCTGGCCCCGAGGGAAGGCAGAGGGGTTTCTTGCAACAGATGAGAGCCCAAGGTTGGATCCTGCTCAGGCAAAAGTTCAACAATTTTCCCCACCCACTGAGAGGAAGAGGGTGGTGCTCTGTGCTCCACAGCACCCAGAAACTCCTGGGACTCTGGCATCAGAGCACAAGGCACTCTGTGACCTTCACTGGTCCTGGGCCAGGTCTGTGTCACTACAGGGCAGGGTTAGGGCTTCAGAGCCCAACAGGGAACTAGGCTCACCCCTGAGGAAAAAGCAGAGTACGCTCAACCAGCCAAGCCATTTTGGGGTTTTCAGCTCTGGGAGCTTGGAAGCAGGAAACTGTAATCACAACTTCCTCGTCGTATCTCTGAGGTTAGAAAGAGGTGGTGGGGCTCTGTCAGAGGAACATGTTGGGGAGCTGGCTTAGAAGCCGAGAGTCACACTGTTCTCCTGAGCCAGTTCTGAGGTGAAACCAAACCTGATGGACTGAGGAGCAGTGCTGTGCGGGGGTCCCGGGCAGGTCAGCCCAGTTTCGAGAGTGCTGCCCTGACCGCCAATCCTGCACTGCTGCGTCTCAGACGCCCCCACCCCTCCCCGCACACGCGATGGGTGCTGGCAGCATCCCCGTTTTACAGATGCGAGAGCAAGGCTTAGAATGGCTGGAGGACTTGCCCAAACAGGGCACCAGGGTCTGGACAAGGCACTCCCACTCTGAAGCTTCACTCTGAGCCTCTCTGCTGTTTTGTCTCAGCTCTTCTCCTAGGAAAGAGAAACAAGGACGAGGAGTGAGGTGTGGGACGAGGGGGAAAGTGAACCAGGTTGAGTTCCCCTCTGTGAGCCGCTTTTGAGTCTCGCCTACCTGCCCCCTCCTCATTCAGAACCAGAGCCAACTCAGGCGGAGACCCCAGCCCAGGTGTAAGAGGTGAAGGATGGCAGTGATGAGAAAATGCACCCAGGCTTGTCTCCTCACAGAGCCAGAAGCAGGCAGCAGCTACCTGACTGGGCAGTTGGTGGGTGTGGCCCAGGCTTCCTCCCTAGCAAGTGGCTGTGACAAAGCCACCTCCTCTCGAGAAGTGAGGTGTGCTTTGCACTTCCTGTCCCTGAGTCGCTTCAGCAGAGCCCTGAGCCTCCATCTTCCTCTGGTTTCTTCTCAAAAGCAAAAAAAAATTGTGGGAACAGGAACCAGAAGTGCCAGGGCAGTACCCACCGTGCTCTGGGGAGTGGAGGAAGCCTTGGGACCACAAAGGGGGCTTGTCTTAAACGGCTATCTGTGGCAGGAAGGGTGAGGGGTGAGGGCGGGGTAGGCAGTGAGGACTTCCTGTCTGGCAGAGAGCATTCCGGCATTGTTCAGGCACTTCATCTGATTCGTCTAATTTATTACTCACAACAGACCTCTGGTGTGGATGCTACTGTTGTCTTTGTTGTACAGATGAGGCACAGGGAGCCAGCCCAGGGTCACACAGCAAGTGGCAGAGCTGTATTCAGATTCCAGAAATTAGGCCATGCTCTGTCCAGGTGCAGACTCTGCCACCTTCTAGCTTGTGACCCTTGGGCAGGTTACTTAAGCCCTCTGAGCCTCTATTTCTTCATCCTTAAAAGAGGGATGAGAACCACATACCTGCCTTTTAAGGTTCCTTGAGGATTAAGTGAGACTTAAGTCTAAAGTGCCTGACACATCAGGGGGTGTGAGAAATGTTAGCAGTTATCATCACGTTGTCCCAGGACTCAGAGCTGTGTCCCAAGGAAGAGACCCGATAGTCGTAGCTTCTTGCATCTTGCCTTTGCCTGTCAGCCAGCACTTGAGGCTGGACCTCCCTTATTCAGGATTTGCTAGAAACAGGATAACTTGTCTTTAGGTAAAATCTGGGGTGAACTGGCTGTGGAATGCTTTAGGGCAGGCAGAAGTCAAATAGGTGGGTGACCTGCCTTCTACCCACCAGCAGGGCCTTCCAAAGGGCCTACAGCTCTCTCTGGCATGTCAGCCAGCCTTGTTGGCACGTGCCAGCGGCAAATGAGTCCTCAGAGTCTGCCTTAGTCCAGTCCTGCGTTGTGTGGCCCAGCCAGCACCTTGGCCATGGCCGCACAGCGGGGCAGGCCTGGGCACAGGGCCCCCGTTCATTCTGGCGTCCTTCCTGTCATTGGTCACAGGATGCTGACCCCTCCCCACCTGGACCTTTGAGGTTAGGAACCTCACTTGGTGTCTCCTCATCCTTGTACATGTACACACACACACACACACACACACACACACACACACACACCACCACCCCCAATCCCACCCCACCCGCTGCCAGCTGATGAATGAAGATGAAAGTCTTGACTTCTGCAGTGGAGTTGGCTTCTGAGCAGCAAGGGGAAGCATGTGTGGGCCCAGGGAATGGGATCCTTGCTTTCTACTTCTGTTCTGCTGCTGGTTCCCTCTGAAAGTGCTGAAGTGGGGGGTTTTCCCCTTTGAGCTGAGCTGAGCTGAGCTGGAGGAGGGGTACAGGGAGAGGGTAGGAGCCAGGGAACTCCGACCCAGCACAGCCTCCCCCAACTCTCTTGCCTCTGCTCAGGAATCCAGCTCCTTGACCTCTGCCTTGCTTCCCTGCAGGCCTAAGTGACCCCACCCCCGCTCCAGGCCCAAGCTTGGATGGTGCTGGATGGAACAGCTTCCAGGTAGGAGGGGCCAGGAACTAGCCTGACCTGTCCTGGGGGCAGAGCAACTGGGACAGGTAGCCTGAGGGGGCAGTGAGAGGAGAGCGGAAGGACCAAGGGCAGGGGGTGGCCCAGGGTGGAGAAAGTCAGGCATTACTCACCTCCAGATGCATCTCCCTGCCATTCTCAGCCTTGGGCCTCCCTTGGGTTGAGATGGGGGTTGCTTATTCTTTTTGTCTTATGGGTAACTTTGAGGTCCCTGAAATGTGATGGTTTCTAAAGTAAAACTCCAGACCAGGCCCAACCCACTGACAACCCTGGAGTGAGAGGGGGTTGGGCCCGGCAGGAATGTGGTCCCCATCCCTGCTGCTTCTTCCTTCAGATGTCACCTGCAGGGAGGGGAAGGGGCCTCCTTTTCAGCACCTTTTCAGCACAGGACAAAGGACATCTTTTCAGCACCATCCCACCTACCTGCATCCTTTGTATGCCCAACAGTCATCTGATGGCACAGAACCCCCAGCCCCCACTCCGGCCCCCAGCATGGACAGTCGGCCCCCAACGCAGACGTCCCCGCCAGTGAGCAGTGGTCTGGATGACCTGGACCTGCTGGGGAAGACCCTCCTGCAGCAGTCGCTGCCCCCGGAGTCCCAACAAATGCGGTGGTGAGGGCACACCCTGGCTGGCGTGGAGGGAGCCCTCCCTGTCCCACAACCAGCAGCTTTTCCGGGGCTTTGCCAGGCCCAGGGCTGGTTCATTCCTGTACACCATGGCTGCAGAGTACCACCATGTGCCAGCACTGTACTGGGCCTAAGGGGCACAGCAGTGACCATGGGAGGTGCAAGGTCTGTCTGACAGAGCATGGAGTTTAAGAGAGAAAGGGGACCTGGGTCCCACGGGCCCTCCCCCAGGTGTCCCAGCACCTGAGAGAGACAGAAGGCCCAAGAGGCCAGCAGTGAGAAGGACATGGAGCCCAAGTGGGCGGGGGGAGGCGAGAGCAAGAGCTGCCCATTTTCAAGGGGAGGAGACCAAGGCCAGAGAGACGGGGAGGTGTCAGGGACGCCTTTCCTGTACTCCTGATCCCTTGGCCACCTCTCAATGCATCATCCCCCAATAAGGGAGAAGCAGCAGCCAGCCCCCCGGCTCACGCTCCGCGACCTGCAGAATAAAAGCAGCTGCAGCTCACCCAGCTCCACTGGCCTCCACACCGTGTCCCCCGAGCCTCCTGGGCCTTCGCAGCAGCCCTCACAGACCGAGCTCTCCCTGGCCAACATCACTGTGCCCCTGGAGTCCATCAAACCCAGTGAGTAGGGCAGGGGCATGGGCAGGTCACTGCCCAGCGGAACCAGCTACCTCATCATCTTACCGGGAGCTCTTTCTGGGGAGCAGTGGGAAAATGGGGCTCCCCACAGTCCTGCCACTGCCCGACTGGGGAGCTCTGGGCAAGACCCTCCCGCTTCCCAGCACTCCGTTTCCTCATCTGTCCCAGAGTGGTCAAAAAACTGCTGTATAAAGTCTGGGGTTACATGAGCAGGACTTCTCATCAATGGCCCCTGGGCCCCTCTCTGCCCAGGAAGGCAGGGCCAGGACACAGAGGTTCAGGGTCTTCCCAAGACCATAGAACAGAACCAGGCCCAGATCCTGGCTTCTCCCACCCAGGAGCAATAGGTGGTCCACTGCCGACACCAGGCCCTGCACAGACACCAGCGGGCTGGTCTTGTCCATGTGGTGAGCTCATCGTGACCGAAGGTGTCACACTCAGTGTCCCCAGGAGTTAGGTAGTAGTGCTCTTATCTTACCTGTAGGGAAGACCCTGAGCTCAGAGACACAGAGTGGCCACATTAGGATCACACAGTGAGTGCAGGAACCAGCTCACCCCCAGTTCTTCACTTCAGCAGGCCAGGAAGCAGCTATATGGCACTGGGGAACCGCAGCTAGGCTCAGTTTGGGGCTGGATGTCTTGCCTCTGCCGTCACTAGAAGTTCACCTGCCCCATCTGGGCACCAGTCTGTACCCCTGACTGCACTGCCACCCCGGGTTGTGGCAAGGACCTAAGTTTGTGGATTTGGTCATTCATTCCCAGCCGAGCAGCGTAGTGCCTGCTGTGAGCCGGGTTGGGGGAGCCAGTCAGAGGTGCTTGGGCGTGGGCCTGGCACCACACATCACCCTCTCCCCGTCCCTTCTGCCAGGCAGCATCTTGCCAGTGACTGTGTACGACCAGCATGGCTTCCGGGTCCTCTTCCACTTCGCCCGAGACCCGCTTCCAGGACGCTCTGACGTGCTGGTGGTGGTGGTTTCCATGCTGAGCACCGCCCCCCAGCCCATCCGCAACATCGTTTTCCAGTCAGCTGTCCCCAAGGTGACATGGGCCTGCCTCCCTCCTATCAAGGCAGGGTGATCCAGGGCTGGATGGGGAGCAGGGTCTGTCTTCCTGGGGAGTCGGGGCGTAGAAGGGAATGAAAAGACAGAGCCCTAGGACCCCGAGGAGGAGCTGGAGGACGGGCTGGGCCTGCTTTCTCAGGATGAGGACGAGAAGCCAGGGTTAGCTGTGCCCGTCTTCCCCTCCTGTCTCAGGTCATGAAGGTGAAGCTGCAGCCACCCTCGGGCACAGAGCTGCCGGCATTCAACCCCATCGTCCACCCCTCAGCTATCACCCAGGTCCTGCTCCTCGCCAACCCCCAGAAGGTGAGGGGCCCGGCTGTGACAGGGTGGGGCTGGGGGCAGCCTCTTCTCCACCTCTGACTCTGTTGCCTTCACTGTCTCTGCCCCAGGAGAAGGTTCGCCTTCGCTACAAGCTCCTCTTCACGATGGGCGACCAGACCTATAATGAGATGGGGGATGTGGACCAGTTCCCCCCACCTGAGACCTGGGGGAGCCTCTAGAACAGAGAAGGGAAGGGGAGAGGAGGAGGGGACAACAATAGGGCCGGCTACTAGCCTGTGTGTGAGGCTGTGGTGGCTTAGGACATTCTTTGTCCCCATGGCCATATCCCCTGTGCCTGGTGCTTCTTCCCTCACCCCTGCTGTCCCCTCCTTCCTTAACCCCTCCCCTGCTGAGCCAAACCCAGCAGGAGGCTGGGCCTGGGTTTGCACTGCTGGGGACCTTCACCACAGGTGGGAGCCTGAAGCAGGGAAGGGCTGTGTGGCCTTGGAAGGACTTGGGGTCATTGGGAGAAGCATGGCCATCAGGCAAGGGCCAGGACCTCAGGCCCAGCCCCGACCCTAGCCTGGGGTGGGGTCATCCCCACCTATCTCTTATGCCTTATGGGAAGGCCCAGCCATAACTTGGCCAGGCTGGAGCCGGGGACCAGCTCAGGCCACTTCCGCAGGAACCAGGTGATGGGGGGCGGGGGTGTGACGCCTGCACCCCCAGCTGTTTGCACTCACTGGTGTGTGGTTTGACTCAGCTTTGCTTTCAGAGTGGCCCTGTGGTCACCATCTCAGGGGGCCCAGTTGGGGGAGCCCCCTGTCCCCCACTCCTAGGGGGTCTCTACACCTGCCTGGCTCCTTTGCTCTCAGGCCCCCAAAGGGGCTATGGAGGCTGTGTGACCGCTGGCCCAAGGGTAAAGCCAGAAACAGGTGGCCCCGGCTGGGCGCTCCGGGGCCTCTGGACGAGGGAGGTCCTACACTGGTGTTCGCAGTGTCTCCCCCATTCAGTGGCCTCTGCCGGGGCCTCCTGTGCGTGTCTCACTTCTGTTCATCCATCTGTCCATGGGTGGAGGTGGGGTCAGTGTGTGAGTGAGGGCAGGAGTATTTATGGAAATAAAATGTCCTTTTTCCTGGACCGGCTTCTCTTCTCTCGTGGCCCTTCTGAGGTGGAGGGAGACCGGAGGGGGTCCCGAAGTGGGAGGTCCGGGGGCGGCCCGCAGACCTCTCTGCCTCTGTTTTTGGAGATCAGGCCATAGTTCCTCTCCCCACCACCGCTGAGCCCTGCACAGGAAGAGGCCCTGCTCGGGGGCCTGTGGCCGGTGCTGAGTCACAAGAGAGGGTTCGGGGCTGTGGCAGGCCCAGAGCCATCCCAGCTGGAAGCGAGTGACTGCTCAGAGCCTGCCAGGAGCCCCAGCTGCTGCAGACGCTGAGGGGGAGGCCCTCGGATTCTCACAACTTTCTACTGCTGTGCTCAGCCATCAAAACACAACTGCGATGCAGCACCACCCTGGAGGTCCCTGCCTTGGCTTCTCCCTTTCCCCATAGGCTGCTCCCAGGAAGCAGGGTGCCGATAGCAGCTTGCTTCTGGAGAGGCCCAGGGACCCTGCAGTGGGCCTCCTGCCACTCCCAGCTGCAGCTCACTGCCCTCTGGCACTGTTGAGTGTTTTAACTGGGAGGCTAGGGTCCAGGCTGGGAAGTGGCTTAGAGGCTATGCAGCTGAGAGAGCCAACCAGTGCTGAGCTGAGTGAGGGGGGCGTTTAGTCCAGGGAACTGCCCAGTGGCACAGAGCCAGCCCTCCATGCTGCTCTGCCAGAGACATTCCTGCTGAGAGACCCTGCTGAGATAAGTCTCGAGAAAGCTGCCTGCCATTTCTCCTCCCTATCAGATGATGGGAAGTTCTGCATTTAAGAAACCAATTTCACTTTGTCTAACTTAGTGTCACTCAGTCTGAACTTGGCCACCAAACTCCATTCCATAGATAGAATTAAGGTGTGCTAGAGAACAGCCCAGCCCGCTAGTGTTCCGGGAGCCCAGCTCACCTGACTCCCCAGCTTTCATTCAGCAAGAGAGGGCCAGTTCTCCGTGCCAGGCAACATGGGAAGTTTCCCCACGTCGGCCACACTGCTGAGTGGACAAGAGCAAGAGCACAGCCTTCCAGCTCCACCCACTGGTGCCTCCTAGCATCCTCTGACACTGCCCTCCCAGCCACCCTGCCTGGGTCCTGCTCCCCTCCCCCAAGGCAGGACTGCCGAACACTTATGATGGATGATGTCTCCACAAGATAACCTGTCGGAGGGTTCTTCCTTCTAAGGGAAAACCCTATTCCCTAAGGTCTCTGGGGTTCCAGAAGCAGCATCTGGAGCTCAGTCTCATACTGGCAATGAAGAGCTGTAGGTTGGCATGGGAATGTGCAGCTGCCACCTGGGAGTATGGCACTGCTTCCAGTGGGGTCGCTGGCTTGCTCTGTGACTTTTGAGCAAGGTGTTTCCTTCTCTGGTTTTGGGGTTCCTTGTTTTTAAAAAGGTGGGAGGGACCCTGTGAGCTATAAGGCCCCCCTGATGGCTTCTGAAGAGTCTGGGTAAAAAAAATCCCCCAGACTGTTGACCTGGAGTGACCCAGATGTTCGAGCCACAGGGAGACCCCTTCAGTCGTTCAAACCTCCCACCTTCCCTTGTTCGTAGTTGGTTCGTCTATCCGTCCTCCAGGTGCCTCTTGAGCAGCTCCTGTGCCAGGCATGGCCCTGTCCTCAGAGCTCACAACCTGCTATGGAACCTGTGAGCCAGGAGCTCAGCATGACACACTGAGAGCTGGGAGGGAGGGACATGGGGTTCCCAGCGAGCCCCACATCTGTGAGGGGCTAGGTAGGGGGTCTGATCAGAGGAGGGGGCCCTTGGCCTCTACTCCCTGGGGGAGTCACTCCCCAAATACTCTTGGTTCAGACAGAGATCTGGTGCCCTGTACAAGAGACCCAGAGCCTTGAGTCCATGGGCTGAAGTGGGGGGCCCAAGGAAGGCATGTTCTGTCTCGTGAAGGGTACCAGCCCCCCCACCCCCCAGAAGCAGTGGGACTTCCCAGACCTTGAAGCCTCACTTCCACTTCTATTTGTGTGGCTAGAGGCAGCAGCTTGGTGTGTGTGTGTGTGTGTGTGTGTGTTTTAAATAGCAACCGCAGCACACTGCTCATTTGTCCACAGCAGCCAAGAGAAACAGGCCACAGCTCGCCTGGGGGTCCTGTCCCTGGTGTTCTCATGATGCTTCTGCCCCCAGTCTCTGCAGGGCTCCTGGCCAGTGCACCAGTACAGGCAGGCAACGGGCCAGCCCCAGGCCTGGCACTGGACTGGACCCCGCTGCACACAGCCTCTCCCTCAATCCTCAGAACTGCCCTGTGGAAACAGGAACCTGAGGCTCGGAGAGCAGCACATAAGGGACACTTATTGTCATGTACTTCAGTACGTCCCCCAGTGTGTTTGGTGTCCGCTCCATTTTAGGGCCCATGTCTGAGCAGCGTCCTGTGAGGTGTCCACCATGAGGACACACTGCCCCCCTGCCTCCCCAGCCTCCAGCCTTCTGTCAGCTGCTGTCCTCAGGTTGGGGTTAGGGTACAGGCTCTCCAGGGCCACCAAGATTGTACTAGAGGCCTTGTGCCTCGGTGCCACCCCGGGGTTTCCTAGGAATTTCTCTGGCTTGAGGAGGCAGGGAAGTTTTTGGGGCCCCAGAAATGACACCACATGCCTCACTGCTCTGGGCGGAAGCCTCCACTCAGAGGGTAATGCCAACATGGCCACAAACAAGCAATTTGTCAAAAGTGTCTAAAATGGGATGTTTTTGCTCAGTCCTGCGGCCCCACAGCTGACCCCCGCTACAACCACCTTATCGCCCAGCCACTGACCTCCCTGCCCACATCCTGCTCCAGCTTCACCAGCAGACACTTCCCACGCAGTCACAGATTTTCTGTACTGAGGCCTCTGGGCCCCTCAAAGCAGCCACAGCAATCGAGGCAGGGCAGGGACTAGCATTTCTGGGTCTCCAGGCAGTGCCATCTGGCACAGTAGGAAAGCATGTGAGGGCTTTGGAGCCGATCAAATACAGTTTCTAACTTGGCCTCTACCACTTGGCCAGCTAGGACTAACCTTGGACCAGGAGACCTGGTCTGCTCACCTGTAAAATGGGGACAGTGATACCAACCTCAGTGCTATTGTCCCAAGGCAGCAAGACACATTTAGGGGGCAACTAAGGAAGGGTAAAGGATCTTTCCTTCCTGGCTTTGCAGGCTGAATAATAAGAAATAGGGCCAGACACCATTCTAAGCATTTTATGTGTTCATTCATTCAGTCCTCACAACAGGCAGATGCTTTTGTTATTAGTCCCACTTTACTGAGGAGGATGCTGAGGCTCAGAGAGATGAGCTACCTCACCCAAGCTTGCCCAGCTAGCTGGCTCCATCCACACCTTAAGCTGCTTTTGCCGTCTCTTGAGTTGGAAAGTGTCCGCTGATGCAGTGTCTTCACTTGTGACTCAAAGCTGTGATTTTTGAGCTCCCATGACAATGGCACATTGCTAGGCCCAGGAGGACTCAGCATGATCCAGACAGGCCCTCCTGGGGAGGAGGCCCAGAAAGGTCAACAAGCCCTTGCAGTGCCATGTGCAAGTTCTTGTGACTGGAGTAGGGATTGGCTGGTGACCCCGGAGGTCCCCCTTCTGCACCTGCAGTTCAAAAACTACGATCTCAGCACCCAGCGACTAAAACTTGAGTCCAAAAGTCTCTGATCACAGCATCCTTTGAAAGAACAACCTATGATCCAACCTTTGGGGCTTCTAACCTATTATGATTCAACATTCAAGTGTACTTGAGCTTAAATATACCTCCCCACCTCACCCAGCCAAAAGGCACAGCAGCCTCGCCCCCGCCACACAAAGAAGAGCCAGGTGCCTTTCCTGCAGAGGCCCTTGCGTCTGACTGGAAGGGAGCCTGGAGCTCAGGTGGCCTGATTTTATGGCTCTGGTTGTTTCCACAGCAGCTGTTGCTACAGCTCACATGGAATGACCCCTCCCCAGGCTGGAGCTGGGGTTCAGGCCTGGGCAGGCCTCAGAGGGACAGAGATAAAAGCCAGTCCTTACCCTTAGGGACCTTAAGAACAGCTGGAGAAAGTGGACAAGCCCAGGCCCAGTGTGGTCTGAGTTTCAGGCGGGGCTAAAATACGGTGGGGACACCTTGTATCCTTGAGCTTTCCCAGGCAGCAGGATGGTGCTACCCTGGTGTCAAGTTGCTGGTTTGGGAGTCTTTCAGTTTCCTAATTCTGCACACAGAAGGTTGTGCCCATTGCAGAGACAAGGGAAACTGAGCCACCACAAAGTTCTGGGGTCCGGCCAGTGAGGAAGGTGGAGGACAGGACTAGAACCCAGACATTGCAACCCCAGCCCCACGTTTTAAGAAGCCATGTTTGGTGTCCGGACTCTGGTGTCTCCTCCCATGAAGGTGTTCTTCAAGCCCCGTCCCCTTTCTGGAAGGGGCCTTCCAGTTAGGGGAGGGGAGATGGGCAAGAGAACTTTGCCTAGGAGCTCCTCATCCTGGCCTGAGCCCGTGATCCAGGAGACTCCCAACTTCTGCCAAGGATTCCACTCAGGTGGGAGCCTCTGGCTCAAGCAGCGACAGCTGGGGGGGGTCCCTTCTCCGCCCCTCCCCACCCCACAGGGACTGCCTGGGTCTCCTTCTGGGGAGTGGAGAGGCAACCAGAGTCCAGGGAGTGCCCAGGCCCTGTGCTAGAACACTTGAGATGCCCCAGGCCGAGGTCCTGCCGGAGAGAAGTGCCCAGTCTGCCCACCCACACAAATAGGTGCTCAGGTGATCCTCAAACCCACCTACTGAAAATGACAAAGTGCTGTGTGTGGCAGGATTCCTCCCCTCCCCCAGCCCTGGGGCTCCTGATGCCCAGGTGCAGGGGCTCAGAGCAAGGGGAAACTGCTTTTCTCTTGTATTAACTAGCAATTATGGAGCACCTACTGTATGCCTGGCTCTGTTTTGGGTGGCGCGCCAGAGAGAGAACTACCGCTGAGTTTGGAGGTTCAGAGCAGCGGCAGCATCGCTGCCTTACGAGAAAGAAGGGCAGGGACTGAGGAAGTTTGCGGGAGAAGGGGCATTACAGATGGAGGAAAGGGCTGGGGCTCGCGGAGGGCAGGGTGTGGGGGAACTGCTCTGGGACTGTTCCCTGCTGGAGGGTGGCAGACTCCCCCACCCCACCCCACCCCCCAAAGGGGCGACAGGAGCAGGAGCACCGGCGCTGCAGGGGCAGTAGGGGTATCTTGTCCACTCTGGGTCGGGCATGGCCAGACCAGCTGGCGCATCAGGCCATTAGAAACAGCAAGTCCCGCCTTCCAGGGACTTGTCCAAGGGCACAGCAGCAGCAGGGTGGCTCCCCAGACAGCCAAAGCCCCCAGACGGCCGGCCAGCAGGTCTTCTGGGGAGGGAGCCCAGGGCAGCATCCTTTGGCAAGCCCAGACGGGCCAGTGCAGGTCAGAGAGGACTGTCCTTAGCCTCTGCCTCCCAAGAATAGAACCCTCTTTCCTCTTTGAGAGGCGTGCAGAGGTTATTTATACCCTGGGCGGGCGGGCGGGAGGTGGGGCAGGAACCTGGGGCAGGCGCAGTGGCAGGAGCGGGCTTACCTGCTTCCCGCCACCGGGGCTGGACGGGGAGGTGCCGCGCACACAACCTGTGGACTGCCGGGCGGTGTGGATCGACGGACACTCGCGGGAACCTTCCAGGGGCCGTGGGGGCGGGGGGCGGAAGACGGGGAGAGCGAGAACCCAAACTTGGAGAGAGGAGTGACCTGGGGGCCGGGGGCGGAGCCGCCAGCGGGGAGGCGGGAGCGGGCGGGAGCGCGCTGGCCCAGGAAGCAGAGAGCGCCGCCCACCCATCCGGGGCGAGAGCGCTGCGGGCAGAGGCAGGCTGGGCCGGGGGCTGCCGCCCTCGACCCCCACCGTGACCTTGCAGCCCCCAGCGCGCCCCCAAGATGATGAAGAGGCAGCTGCATCGCATGCGGCAACTGGCCCAAACGGGCAGCTTGGGACGGTGAGTGTCCGTCCACCCGGTCCCATCCAGCCCCACGCTCACCCCAGCCTGACCCGAGGGAAGGTGGAGGGGTGCAGGAAGCTGGGGGCTGCTGGACGGCCACCCTCTGACTAGCCAGAGTCCTGCCGCTCTTCTCCCTCCAAATGCCACCCCCGCCTCCCAGCCAGAGCTGGAGAGAAAGGCGCTGACTTTGGGGGGAAGGGGCACCCCCACCCCTGATGGGAGCGGGGCACAGGGAGAATCAAGGATCTGAGTCTTCTCTGCCTCCATGAGCCTCTGAGTGAACGCTCCCCGCTGGCCTCACTTGTCCCTTCTGTACAGTGGGGACAGTTAACCATCTCTGCTTGTTGGGGTAGGGGCAGTCAGGGCCCCAGACCTACCTTAGAAGACTGAAAGATACTGGGTCCTGGCCTGGTGGGAGGAGGGGCCTGCCCCGTCCTGTGTGTGCCCCTCCTCCCCCCAGTCCCTGGGCGTCCTGCTTCTCTGTCTTGCTTCTGCTTTCTCAGCCTCAGGTAGAAGCATTCCCAGGCCCCGCTCTGTTACCACCCCAGCCCCGATGCTGGTGGAGCGGAGGCCAGATGTTTGGGGAGCTCCCTGGGCCTGTCTTCTCTCCTCTTCCCCTGCATTGGGAGTTTCCTATCTCTGGGCCCAGGGGAGGGGATCGGGGTGTCCAGAGACCTGGTTTTCACCTCACACTGGCACAGATGCCTGTGTGGGTCTGTGCTGTCAGGCCACCTTGCTCTGGGCCACAGTGTCACCATGAATCCCCAGGCAGGGGCCCAGGGCCTGCCCACCACAACGGTCCAGCGTCCTGTGTGACTGTCTGAGCTCAAACACTTCCCGTTCTTGGGGCCAGCCCAGGCCTCCTCTCCTTAGGGTCAGCAGAAAAGAGAGGCTGAGCCCTGGGGTGGCTCTCCCAGTCCCCCCTTCAGTTTCATCCACCCTCTCTCAGGACACAGCCCTGGGTGGAGGAGGAAAAAAGCCCTGTATCCTATTGCCACCCCCATGGAATGTGCTCCGACTGGGATGAGGCAGGCCCCAACTGGGAGGGGCAGGGAGGGGCACTGGAAGCAACTGGGGTCCAGGTGCCCTGTTGGCGGGGCAGGGGGTTTCCTAACCTGGGCCGGCTCAGCAGAAGCTCTCTCCCCCCTCCCCACAGCACCCCCGAGACTGCCGAGTTCCTGGGTGAGGACCTGCAGCAGGTACATGCCTGGGCCAGCCAGGGGTGGCAAGGCAGGCCTATGCAGGCTGTCAGCAGAGGGCCGGGCGGAGATGCCAGCTGGGGGACCAGATTGAGTCATTCCCCAAGCTGTTGGCCATGGGGTCCCCAGGAGCAGGACAGGGAAAGGTGGTTCCTGCTCTGGGGAAGAAGAACAGTGGGAGGTGGGGGACAACCTCCCAGGACCCATAACTTCCATGCCCTCTCCCAGGTGGAGCAGCGGCTGGAACCAGCCAAGCGAGCAGCCCACAATGTCCACAAGCGACTACAGGCCTGTCTGCAGGGCCAGAGTGGGGCAGATCTGGACAAACGGGTGGTGAGTGGGGGTCCCAGGGAGAAGGGGGCCTGGGCAGGACACCTCCGTCCAATGGGGGAGTGAAGTTGGGCTGGGGTCTCCCTGCCAGTCTGAGCCTCTGGCCCCAAGGGGGTAAAGACTGCTCTGTCCCAAGGCCCCCCAGGAACCCCATTCATGAGGCCTTAACTCTTCCCCATCCCCTTCTTGACCTTGCCCTCCTCTGCACCAATCTCCTGAACCAAGACCAAGCCCTGAGTGCACCCGAACTTCTCTGTCCAGGCAGCCCGCCGAGCAGAGCAGGCTCTCTCTACTGGGGCAATCTGAGGGCTTCCTGAAGAAACTGACATTTGAACTGGACTTTGAGTAATACTTGTATTTATCAAAAGCTAGCATTTATGGACTGATTGCTAAGATGTGTCAATGCATTGCCTCATTCAATGCTGACAACAACCCTAGGAGGAGGCTGCCTTTATTAGCACTTTACTAGATGAGGAAATGGTGACTTAAAGAGATAAAGTGACTCACTCAAGTTCATACAGCTAATAAGTAGCAAAACTGAGATTTGAAGGGGCAGGAGACGATTGGGGGAGGGGGAGACTCTGCTAGTATTTCCTGAGATTTGGTCACTCTGACCAAGGCTAGCCCTGTCCATAACTCTAGGTGGAAATGGGTCCAGCATGCTTTGAAATCAGTCAATAATTAAGTGTGGCCAGAGTTCTGGGTGGGAGGGGGAGCAATGGGAGCTGTGGGGGGTGACCGGGTCAGCCACCTGTGCCCTGTGGCAGGGAAGAGCAAAGCCCACTCTGAGGCCTAGTCCCAGCTCCTCCATCCCTCTTCAACTGTGTGACCTTGGCAAGTCCTCTGTTCTTAGTTTCCCAGCCTGTGATGGGACTTGGTCATTCCTTCCACCTCGATCAAGTAGCTTCTGGGAGGGAGAAAGGGGACCCCAGAGGGGTGGGTGCTCTGTACATGGTCCCAGGGAGAGGTCACCCCTTCCACGCCTTGTTGTCATCCTGCTTCCACTTTCACCTGACCGTGACCCTGCTGGGTTCCCTGCTTCCCCATCCACCACGCCCAGCGCCTTGGTGCAGTTCTGGCCCCAAGAGACACATCATGGGTTCGGGCAGGCTGAAGGGAGGCCCAGTGGGCAAGCACAGGCGCTCATGCTCACAGCCAGCCCTGCCCTCCCTGCAGAAGAAGCTTCCTCTCATGGCTCTTTCTACCACGATGGCGGAGAGCTTCAAGGAGCTGGACCCTGATTCCAGTATGGGGTGAGCACAGACAGCGGCCTCAGCCTTCACCTGGAGAGGCCAAGGGGGGATCTGGACTGGGAGGGAGTCCAGGACAGGGAAGGCAGCCCCTGTGGAAGGATGACCAGGCTGGAGAGAGTATCTAGGCTGGGGACAGTATCCAGGTCAGTGAGGGCAGCCATGCCTGGGAGGGTATTGGGCTCAGAGAAGATGAAGGAGAGATCGAAGGGGCAGAAGACGATAAGAGGGGTGAGGAGAGACTCTACTAGTATCTCCAGATTGGAGTGAAGGGCTGTGGGAGCCTGGACCCACTGGGTGCTGTGTCCACAGGAAGGCCTTAGAGATGAGCTGTGCCATCCAGAACCAGCTGGCCCGCATCCTGGCCGAGTTTGAGATGACCCTGGAGAGAGATGTCCTGCAGCCACTCAGCAGGCTGAGTGAGGTGACCCTGCCTGCTGACCCGAGCACCCCCAGCCTCTAGTTCCCAGCTCCCCAGCCTTCTGATCCCTCCTTCCCCATGCCTGCCCCCAGGAAGAACTGCCAGCCATCCTCAAACACAAGAAAAGCCTGCAGAAGCTGGTATCAGACTGGAACACCCTCAAGAGCAGGTGGGAGCCACAGGGTCTGGGCGGTTCCTTGCCCAGGTTAGCCCACAGAGGTGGCCCACAGAGGTTCGAGGCCCTTCCCACAATAGGAGGATATCGCAGGGCCCACTGGGTACAGAGTGTGTACTCGTGTACACATCTGGTAGGAACACATATAGCGGGGATATGTGCGAGGGTGCCTCTGTGCATGTGTATATGCGTGTGCTTGTGTCAGCTGAGAGTGACCTCAAAGCCTAGGGTAGTCATAAACAGTTCTCCAAGGTCCCCAGATAGCAGGAAGACCTCCCCGGAGGGCTGGAGGGCTGTAACCACCAAACCTACCACCAAGTGGCACCCCTGAGCACTTATAACCCAGGCCCAGGGAAGCTGTGAGATTTTCAGTCTATAAATTCCAGAACCCTGTGTGGTTAGGCATATGGAAGGGACACTTGGCTCTGAACATGCAGTGGAGTCAGTAACCACCCCCACCTTGGAATCGTCCCCCAGGCTTAGCCAGGCAGCTAAGAACTCAAGCAGCGGTCAGGGCCTGGGGGGCGGCCCGGGCAGTTACAGCCACACCACCATGGCCAACAAGGTGGAGACGCTGAAGGAAGAGGAGGAAGACCTGAAGAAGAAGGTGGAGCAGTGCAAGGTGAGGGGCGCTTGAGGTTCCCTGGATGTGTGGGGGTGGCGGAGGTGGGTACTGTCCTCATTTCGCAGACGAGGAGACTGAAGCTCACAGAGGTGACGTGACTTGCCCAAGTCCACATAAGTAGGAAGCAGCAAAGCTGGGGTTTGAAACCAGGCAGTCAGGCTCCAAGGTCTGTGTATTTAGCCATTACCTTGTAGCCTCTTTGTCTACACCGTGCAAATCACATCTGGGAGACAGAGATACTCCGCTCACCAGGGCCTTGGTGTATTTGTGAGTGAATGAATGAATGGTGGATGAATAAATGGTACATAGCACAGGGCACTGTGCTAAGGGTATGGGGGCACAGAGGTGAGAAACTCTAAAAGTGCTCGAGAGTTTGGACGATTGGATGAGGGCAGCCAGGTGAGGTTGGGGGTGGGCTGTCCCCCAGCACAAGCCTTGGCAGCGAAAGGAGAGCTGGCTAGGACCCTCCAAATATAGCTTGGGCAAATCCCTAACCCCTCTGGGCCTCGGCTTCCCCTCTGAGCCTCCCAGCCTCACTGGTGTAAGCCCTCCTCTCTCTGTCCCCAAGGATGAGTACTTGGCCGACCTATACCACTTTGCCACCAAGGAGGACACCTATGCCAACTACTTCATCCATGTGAGTCCAAGACCGGGCTTCAACCATCCGGAGCTCAGGGGTGAACGCCAGAGCCAGGAGCCGCTGAGACCCCCTATGCAATGGTGGGAGGGAGGGGTCTGCTCTTGTGGACCCTGAGGGAGGCTTAGCTTCCCTCACTTCTTCCGGGGGTGCCCCTTTGTCCCCACAGCTCATGGAGATTCAGGCCGACTACCATCGCAAGTCTCTGAGCTCGCTGGACACCGCCTTGGCTGAGCTGAGGGAGAACCACAGCCAAGCAGGTGGGGACACAGGCGAGTCCCAACCCCACACCCCTGAACCCCACCCTGCTCAGGGTGTGTCGAGAGGCTTACACTATATTGCATTACATGCTCAAAGGCAATAGGGAGCCACAGATGACTTCTGAGTAGGGGAGGGCTCATTAGATTTGTGATGGAGACTGCTCTGGCTGCTGAGTGGGGGATGGAATGAGGGGGGCCAGGAAAGGAGGCAGAAGGGAGATGATGGTGGCCTGGACTGAGAGGGAAGCCGTGGAGGTGAACAAATTCAAGAGATGTATTGGATGATTTCAGGATGCGTGGCGTGGGTGGTCAGGTGGGAGGTGGTACCGTTGGCCAAAGCAGTAGTCTTTCGAGGACACCTGGTGGGCTGCCCCTGGCTGCCCAGGGGTGGAAGGACCCTGGGCCGCTGATCTGTCTCGTCCCTGCAGACCCCTCCCCCACGATGACGGCCACCCCCTTCTCCAGGGTGTATGGGGTGTCACTGGAAGCTCACCTGCAAGAGCTGAGCCAGGACATTGCCCTGCCCATTGAGGCCTGCGTCCTGATGCTGCTTTCTGAGGGCGTGAAGGAAGAGGTGGGACCCACTGGGACAGGTGGGGAGGGAGTATCGGGGTCCTCGGTTTGTCCCAGACCTCCCTCATGCTGCCCGTGCTGTGCCCATAATCCCACCCCTAGAGCACAGGCCCAGGGAGAAGGCACGGCCTCCTGTTACTGGAGCGACACCACCTCCCACTCAGTGATGCTCTGTGGGCCAAGCGCTCTGCTATAAGCCCTTTGCACTGAGGAATTTAATTCTGTTTAATGATCCCAATAACCCTCGGAGGGAGCCCTCAGTGGCTCTGTTTTACAAGAGGAGATGCAGCTCAAGAGATAGATGCCCGGTGGCATGTGAGAAAGTGACAAGGAATGGGGTGAAGTCACTGCCACACACTGGCCTTCTCCATCCTTCATACCTCAGTCTGCTCGTCCCTCGGCTGCCTTCGTGGGGACAGGCCCCTCGGCGGCGGAACGACTCACAGACTGAGGCTTCCTGATGAGCCTGCAGAGCCTCCATTCTCCCCTCCATTCCTAACCAGACACCTGTCTCCCCACGGCTTTTCCCAGCCTCTCCCGGACTTCCCCTTTGCCCAGAATCCTAGACCTTGAGAGCTGAGAGGATCCGTGGACACTGCTGTCCAGTTTGTCTGTCAGACCAGTGGGGACAGAGGCCCAGCGAGGGCCAGCCACCTGCCCCAGGCCATGAGTGAGCTAGGACCTCCCAGCCAGGGTGTCCTGCCCCACACGCCCCTCCATGACCCCACCCGTTTCCTGTCGCACCCAGGGCCTCTTCCGCCTGGCCGCTGGGGCCTCGGTGCTGAAGCGCCTCAAGCAGACGATGGCCTCGGACCCCGGCAGCCTGCAGGAGTTCTGCTCTGACCCCCACGCCGTGGCAGGTGCCTGCTCCAAGGAGCCCTGGGTGGGGGGGCCTTCCCCCCACATCTCTTCACCACAGCTTCCCAAAATGATCCCATGATAGTGTGGTTTGAGGCCTGATAATCTGCTGAGGAGACACAGGGTTCCTTAAAATGGGGTTTATGACAAAACCCTGGACGTGTATGTATGTTTTTCTGGGAACAAGAGCACGAGCCTTCATCATTTTCTCTAAAGGGTCCCATGGCCCAGAGAAATGATCAGACCTAGACATGTTAGTGTGAACGAGGGCCAGACGCTCCTACAGATGAAGAGAGCTGGGCACTGGGCTAGAGGCAGGGGCCTGGGGGCTGCGTCTGAGCCCCTGCCACTACTTCAGGTGCCCTCAAGTCCTATCTGCGGGAGCTACCGGAGCCCCTGATGACCTTTGACCTCTATGACGATTGGATGAGGGCAGCCAGGTGAGATTGGGGGTGAGGGCACTGGGGAAGGTGAGGCTGCAGAGGTGCTGCCCTGGGCTGGCTCACCAGTTCTTTCCCCATCCCCAGCCTAAAGGAGCCAGGAGCTCGGCTAGAGGCCCTTCAAGAGGTGTGCAGCCGCCTGCCCCAAGAGAACTTCAATAACCTCAGGTGAGCCCCGAGCCGGCCCCGGGCCTCCCTGGAGCCGGGCCCTGCTGGGTCTCTGTAGCCTGAGCTTGAGTCCCACCTCTTTGTCCTAAGCAATATTTTTTAAAACAGCTTAGATGTACTGGTTCTATTTTCTAATACCACACATTGAACTAAACACAAACCTTGAACCTTGGAAGCCACACCACCTGGCTTCAAATCCCACCTGTGCCACTGTGTGGCCCCGGGCTGGCGACTTGACCTCTCTGTGCCTAGGCTAGAAAACGCAGTCCCCACCCCGTAGGGAAGCTGAGAGAGTCCCAACTTAGCCCAGTACCTGACACATAGGTGGCACTCAGTAGGTCAGCTAATTTAACTATTAAAAATTTTAAAGCCAGCCCATGTAGTATCTTGGCCTTACTCCGGGAAACCCTGAGCTGGGAAGGTCTCAGGCCTCAGGGCCACCCGTGAGTGTCTGTGACCCGTTGCCCCACCCCCAGCCCAGGACTACCTCCCATCTCCCCAGGTATCTCATGAAGTTCCTGGCACGGCTGGCCGAGGAGCAGGAGGTGAACAAGATGACACCTAGCAACATTGCCATCGTCCTCGGGCCCAACCTGCTGTGGCCTCCTGAGAAAGAAGGGTGAGGGCCCAAGGGTGGGGGGAACGGCGGCAGTCCCCACCCCAGCTGTCTGCTGCATGTTTTCCCCCGGGGCCTCGGGATGGGTCGAACAGCTCCTATCCTCGAGGCTGCCGTGCAGGGGGCCCAAAGGAATCATGGACCCTACAGGGCTCTGGAGATGGGAATTCTGGGTAAAGGGGGCAACAGGGCGCTTGGGAGGCTGGGCGTCCGAGGTCTGGTCCTAGCCACCAACACTCCGCCTTCCAGAGATAGGCCTTAGGAAGGCACTCTCGACCTCCATTTCTTTGTCTGTCAATTAGAAAGAAATTATACAAAGTCTGAGGATTTTTGCTCTGGGAATTAAATGAGGTAATGAATGGAGAAATGTTTTACAAACTATAAAGTGCTGTCCTGTGTGGGGTCATTGTTATTCAACTGGCCGCAGATGGCAAAAGGATTCCATTCATTTGCTGAGTGCATTTACCTGGTAGAGGCTGCCTGGCCCCCAGAACCGCATGGCAAAGTGCCGTGACCGCCTGACGATGCCTGTCATGGGTGAAGGAAGGGAGAATTTGGTGCGTGAGCGGCATGTTTGCCATCCACAGTGGTCCGTGAGCTTTTGAGAACAGGGACTCGACATGGTTGATCTTTGTGTTCTCAGTGGCCAGCACAGGGCCAGAGAATTGGGATCACTAAGACTTTGCTAAATGATGACTCACTTTCACTCCTCTTTGTCCCAGGGACCAGGCCCAGCTGGATGCAGCGTCCGTGTCATCCATCCAGGTGGTAGGCGTGGTGGAGGCTCTGATACAAAACACAGACACCCTCTTCCCTGGAGGTGAAGCTCCTGCCTGTGTGCACGTGCCCCTTTGTGCCCTCGGTGTCCAGCTCGGTGCCCTTCAGACCAGCGTCAGCCCCCCTAGCAGCCCTACAAAGTCACTGTGAGGCCTAGAGGAAATTGCTTCACTCTGAGCCTTAGTTGCTCATCTGTAAAACGGAGATGATCCCGCCTGCTTCATGGGACTGTTGTGAGGCTCCCAAGGGGGCGGGAAGGTGAAACATGGTTCAGACAATGTCAGGGAAAGGGAAGGTGGTCTTGGCCCTGGCTGAGGGGCGGAGGCTGGCGGAGGCTCTGGAAGCTAAGACCTGTTCCCTTCTGTCTGCAGACATCGACTTCAATGTGTCAGGCCTGTTCTCAGCCCCTGTCCCCCAGGACAAGGTCAGCAACAGGCCAGCCTCTGAGGAGCTTCCAACCATTGCTGTGCCCGCCCCAGCCCCGGCCCTGGCCCCAGTGGCTACCAAGGAGAGGTAAGACTGACGGGTATGAATGGCCCCTCTCCTGGCACCAAGATGCCCAGCCTGAGGCACCGTCTCTTGGAGCTTCTAACAGCATTTTAGGAAACATAATCATTGTTATTTTCATCCCAAATACCACATTTGCCTGTTTGGAGTGGGTGGGGTGGAGACTCAGAGGCAGTAGTCTTCTCAGCCTCTGACATGTTTTCTTGTTCATTGTATGGCTATTTACTGAGCAGCATATATGCCAGGCACTGTTTCAGGCCCTGGGCATTTAGAGAACGAGGGATCTGATCATCTTGGAATGTGTAAATACCTCCCAGTCTTCTCTTTGACCCTTTAAATCTGGAAAGGCTGCGTGGTACCATGTTGCCTCCATACCGAGCTGGTGCCCAAACCATTTCCTCAGATGAGCAAGACAGACAAATGCTGCCCTTAGAGCTTGCGTTCCTGGGGCTGGAATCAACAAGTACACCCTAAAAAGTACAGTATAACATCAGTGGTGTGCACTATAAGAGAACAGAGCAGGGTAGGGGAACCGGGTGGGGGCTGCTTTAGCCGTGGGGTCAAAAGACGCCTCTCTAAAGAGGAGCCAACTAAGCAAAGCGCTGGGGGAGCCAGGAGGGAGCCTCGGCCTGCCCCCCTCTGCTGCTCATCCGCTCTCTGGCTTCTAGTAGCTGGAACGTCCCATAAAGATCCCGTAGAGGCTGAGGGCTGAGGCAGAGGGGAGGCCCTGCTTTCTACCCGTCCACAGACACTGTCACAGTGTCACACCGAAGCCAGGGGCTCAGTGGATGCAAACTCTGGCCAATGCCAGTAGCATCTTCCCAGGGGGTCCTGGTCTGGGGACAGACCCCAGGCCTGGCCACAAGGCAGAGGACTGAAACTCAGCCTGTTGGCTGGGAGTCTCCTCAGCATTCTAGGAGAGTTCTAGGAGATGGCCGAGTCTGACCCCGACCCGCTCCTTCCCTCACAGGACAGAGTCCGAGGTGCCCCCCAGACCAGCCTCCCCCAAGGTCAGTAGGAGCCCTCCGGAGGCAGCCGCCCAAGCAGAGGACATGGCTCGGAAGAGTGAGTTGACTATGGGCAATGCAGACCCTCCCACGTTCTCAGGCAGCGAGGGGAGGCCAGGAATCCGGGTAGCTAAGAGCCAGGTTTGCTGCCTGTTCAGATTACAGCTCTGTGACCTTGGCAGGTGACTTCACCTGTCTGCTCCTCAGCTTCCTCCTCTGTCATAGGACAGTGCCTGCACCTACCTTGTAAGGCCATTTGGAGAATTAAATGGTGCTGCCTGGCTCATACAGCAAATGCTTGGCAAAGTTCGGCCATCGCGAGCATGGGGGGCAGTGGTGGCCAGTCCTTCAAGAAGCCCAGAGGTCACAGTGAAGAGGAAGGATGGGGTCTTCAAAGGGCAGTGAGGGAGGGGAGGTGGTGTTGCTGGGGGTGGGAAGAGGCCTCCTTCTGAGCCCCCGTGGTACACTCACCTGTTGACTTGGCCAAAAGCTGGTCAGGTGAGAAGCTTCAGGTGGGGAGTCTGCCAGGGTGACTAGAAACTTGGGATGCCCAGCCAGGAGGCTCTAGAGTTTTCCATCTGGATATACAGTGTAGAGTCTGGAGTAGATGGAGCGGCTGCAGGAGCCTCCGGACCAGAGGGAGCTGGCAGGTTGCACAGGGACCTTCATGCATGGGGGTTGGGGGGCCTCTAGCCACCTTTCCTGAATTGGGAGCATATGGGATATTTACTCACTGGAGCACAAGTCGAAGCACTGTCACAGCATCACCTGAGCTGGCCTTCACGTCAGCCCTGGGTGGCTGAAGTATTCATCCCATTTTACCAAAGAGGAAACTGAGGCTTCAGGAAGGCAAGCAATTTGCCTAGGTCCCCCAGTGGATGGAGGCAGTGCCAGGACCAGAGTCCAGCTCTCCAGGCCCTGCCCAGCCCTTCGACTGCCTCTTGAGATCAAAACTGTGCCTTGGGATCTCTGAGCTGGGTGGGATAGTTCTGGTGGGCTTCTGAGAGGAGGTGAGCAAGACCCAAATGTCAGGGAAAACAGACAGCATTTCTTTATTGACAAATATATACTGAATACCTACTCTGTGCCTAGCACTGTGCTAGCCAAGCACACACAAGATACCCTCACTTAATTTGCATTCTAGTGGGAGGGACAAGCAATAAGCAACATAAAAACTGGCAAGATCGTTTCAATGAGCAACAGGTCCAATGAAGAAAATACAACCGAAAAATGTGACAGTAATGGGGGCCGGGGAATACTCCAGCTGAGGGGTTGAAAGGACATGGAGAGAGGCCTGAGTGATGAGGAACCAGCCATGGAAATAGTGTTCCTGGCAGAAGGAACAGCAGATACAAAGGTCCTGAGGTGGGATTGAGCTTGGCGGATGTGCCACCAGCAATATGGACACCTAACTGTCTCTTTCCTTCCTCTACAGCCAAGCGTCCGGCACCAGCCCGGCCCACCATGCCACCCCCCCAGGTCTCCAGCACCCGCTCTTCCCCTCCAGCCCCACCCCTCCCTCCTGGCTCTGGCAGCCCTGTGATCCCCCGGGCTCTGCCCCGCCGTCTGGTTGGCAGCAGCCTTCGAGCTCCCACCATGCCACCCCCGTTGCCCCCCATTACTCCCCAGCCTGCCCGGCGCCAGAGCCAGCGTTCGCCAGCCTCCCCTGGCCAGGTCTCCCTGAGTCCAGCCTCCCCCAGCCCAGTCTCTTTGAGCATGCCTGCCCAGGTGGAACCGGGGATGGCCACAGAGGGGGGAGGGGGCCCTGAGGTTGTAGGCAGGGCCTTGACTCCCCCAGCTATACCCCCTCAGCCCCGGCCCAGGAGCCTCGCCTCAGAGACTGACTGAGCTGGTGGCTTCTCCCTGACAGCCCTTAGTGTCCCCCTCCACCTCATCCTTCCAGAACATAGCCCTCACCCCTCCCAAGGGGTGGGGGCCTCCAGCTTTTACCTACAAATGCCTTGGTGTCCGCTGGGTCGGTCCCCACAACAAGGAGGACTCAGGACAGTTCTTCACTTCCTGTTCTTTCCTTTTGGATCCACCTGGGTTTGGGGGGGCCCTCAGCTGACTCCCACTCTCTGGCAGGGTCCCAGGGGAGCCACCAGAAGGAAAGAGAGCTTGCTTGCTCCTATAAGACTCTGATTTTTCTCTTGCCAATGTATTTTTTTGTAAGGCTGGGAAATAAGTTATTTTGAATGAAACTGGAGCAGCTGGCCAAAAGATAGCTTTATTTTCCGTACTCAAAATAAAGAAGCCACTTTCACAAAGGGGGAAAAATTATGTATTCTTTGCCTCCTTTCCTTCTTCCTGTATGTGTATAGTCTTCTAGGCTATACACTGCAATTTGTTGTGCATGATTTCCATTTAATCCTCTCCCAGGGAAGTAAATGTCATTACCTCTTACAGGTGTGGAGACTGAGACTGAGAACGTGACGTGCCGGGGTCACGTGTTAAGTGAGGCACAGACCTCTCCGGTCTGACTATTCTGGAGCTTGGGCCTGTCCCTCGCTTCCCGGGCAATCTACTTGATTTCTTGGTGTTCTGGTTTCTTCATCTGGAAACTGGGTAACAGCTTGCACCACGGAAATGTTTTTCTGACAATTCAATGAGACACTCCTTTGAAGACCAAAGCACCAACCTTGCACACAGAAATGCCCTATAAGACTTATAAGTGATGGCTCCTGTTCATGCCAGTTCCCCTAATTTTCAGTGTTCCCAGAGAAGGCTCCCCTTAGGAGTAGGGATGGATCTATCCACAAACCATCCCTGAGGCTGCTCTGCAGGACCCTGGGCTAGGTCCCCAACTTGGCCCTACACCCAGGTTGCTCCTGGGAACAAACAGGCAGAATTGACCATTAGAATTAAGTGTTTACGGCCATATCACCCTGAACACAGCCTATCTCATCTGATCTTGGAAGCTAAGCAGGGTGGGGCCTGGTTAGTACTTGGATGGGAGAACCAAGTGTCATGGTGTAGGGAGTCCATATTAGCCCAATTAGGGGTGAGCTACTAACCCAGACTGGTTTTGTGTGTGTGCGTGGAGGTGGAGGTCAAGGAAGGCTTCCTAGAGGAGGTGATGTCCAAGAGGAGTCTTTTAGGAGTTGGCCAGGTAAAAAAGAACATTCCAAGCCATGGAGACCCCCTATGCACCTGTGTGAAGGCCAGGAGCATTGGGCAGCAGAAAGTATCTGAGCTTAGAAGCTGGGTGATGGGGTGTGGCTTTTCCCATGTCTTTGAAACTCCAGTTGCTCCTGGGAGTCAGACAGGTGTTCAGAGACTTCTCAGAGTTGGCACAGAACCTCAGGATTATGACATCCCTCCCCAAGTGGGGACCCAGGCAGCCAGGTCACTCCATCACTGACCTGGCAACTGGCAGCTGCTGCTCTGGCTCCTTCCCTCCCAGAGGTGCTTGATGAAAGGCTGCCTCTGCCAGTTCCTCCACCCTGGCCTCACAGTAGCATGCTTGGGTAATTAAAACAAACCAAAAAATGCCAGGCCACATTCTAAACAATTAAATCAGAATCTCTGAGGCCTTCCCATGCAAAAAGCCTTTACCAAAAGTCATCAAAATTTACATTTAAGATCTATGCATCTTATTGTATATAAATTATATTTTAAAAGAATAAGTGTTCCAGGGGACTCTACAGTACAGCTATTGCGGAGTATAGGTGGTCTAGGCCAAGGGCTCCAGCACTCAAGAAGACACCAAGCGCCTGTCCCCCCCCCCCCCCCCCCATTATACCCACACACTTCTCAGGACTTCGCTCCGAACTGCAGCGTCCACGGTTCAGGAGGCAACTAACTAGATTCGATCCCAAGACATCTTTACATCTGTTTTCCTCCTAAGCTTCTGATTGGCTGGGGAGCTCAAGGCTGCTCTTCATGACACATTTTCTACTCGTAACTCGTTATTCGTCAAGAAGCGCATCAGTCTCCCAGTCTGTGCCCTGTAAGAGGGTGGTCGGGATTAAAACTCGGCAGCAGCTGGCCCTACAGAGCCGGGAGGCGGGGCAAAGGACCATGCTAGGTCCTCATTGGCCCCCTCCCCTCGGTGGCGGCCGCGATCCTGCCCTTTTCTTCAAGCCGCGTTCGCCAGCATCCTCGCCGCTGTCCGAGACTCTCGCCCCCATTGGCCGCAGGCCAGGCCATGACCCCGCCCCCTGGACCTTCCGGCGTGCCGATTGGCAGGTGCTGGGGACCCGCGAGGTGCGGGCGAGCGCGCTGTGCCCGCGGAGGGAGAGCGGCGCGGCGCGAGCGTGCGGGCAGCCACCCGGCTGCATGGCGTGCTGCGAGCGGCTGTGTGGCGCGGCCCTGCGCGATGTGCTAGGCCGGGCGCAGGGGGTCCTGTTCGACTGCGACGGGGTGCTGTGGAACGGCGAGCGCGCTGTGCCGGGCGCCCCGGAGCTGCTGGAGCGGCTGGCACGGGCCGGCAAGGCGGCGCTGTTCGTGAGCAACAACAGCAGGCGCGCGCGGCCGGAGCTGGCCCTCCGCTTCGCGCGCCTCGGTTTCGGGGGGCTGCGCGCCGAGCAGCTCTTCAGCTCTGCGGTGTGCGCCGCGCTTTTGCTGCGTCAGCGTCTGCTCGGTCTGCCAGACCCTCCAGGCTCCGTGTTCGTCCTGGGCGGCGAGGGCCTGCGCGCCGAGCTGCGCGCCGCGGGGCTGCGACTGGCGGGGGACCCCAGCGAGGACCCAGGTGCGGCCCTGCGCGTGCGCGCCGTGCTTGTGGGCTACGACGAGCACTTCTCTTTCGCCAAGCTGAGCGAGGCGTGCGCGCACCTGCGCGACCCCGACTGCCTGCTCGTGGCCACCGACCGCGACCCGTGGCACCCGCTCAGCGACGGCAGCCGGACCCCCGGTGAGCGCGGGCTGGCGAGGAAACCGAGGGGAGGGGCGACCTGCTTGGGGGTGGGAGGCAGAGAAGGGGCGTCTCCAGGTGACAAGTGGGGAACAGAATGCTTACGAGGGCGACCACCCCCCAGTAAGAGCCCAGGGTGCTTTCGTGTCCACGTCTGGTAGTTTTTGCAGCCGCCACAATGTGAGGAGCAGCAGTGGGGTCTCCGTTTGACAGATGAGGAAACTGAGGCCCACTGTGGCTCTTGGAATTGCCTATGGAATCCTGGTCCCTCGACTCCGTGCTCCACCCTTTCTGAACCAGCCTCAAGGACTCTTATCATATTGTTTCATCAGGGTGAGGTCGCAGATTTGGGAACAAAGCCTGGAAAGATTGTCCCTTGGCTGGAGGGTTTGAACACCATTTCCAGCATCATGTGTGAGGAGGCACAGGAGGTGATTGGAGTTTGACCTGAGTTACAGTTCCAGCCCCAGGGTTCTGTTTTCTTAAGTTACATAACCTCAGAGCATCTCTGTCCTGGCTCTGAAATGGGAATACTCACCCTGCCCGTTTCATCCGGCAGCAGAGTGATCTGGACACACAGGTGCTCAGATGATGTACGTTGTATCCAGAGCCTTGTCCTGTTACAGCACCTCGGTGTCTGTTCTTATTTAGTTTCCAAATTACTCTGGAGATGGGAGTTATTGTCCCATTTCTCAGTTAAAGAAACTGAAGCTGAGGGGAAGTGAACTGCCCAAGAGCACAGGGACCTGACTTTGGCTCTTGTGGCCACCCCAACCCCCACCTCCTCCATCCAAGGCACTCTTCACTGCTGTCATTCACATCTACAGAGGAAGCAGGAGCAGGCAAACGCTCTCTGCTCTTGGAGGTTTCAAGTTAGACGAGCAGATGGTAGCAGAGGTTAACTGACAGTAGTGTGTGTGTGGACAGGTCAGCACCCCAGTCATCAGGCTGAGGGCAGGGACAGATCTCCATCACTCCCTGCTGGTCACTGCTTGTCATTGATCCAGACAGTCATTGATACTAAATCCCTGTGGGTCAGGATGGTACCTACCGATTGAGGAATAGACAGTATTATGATAGGGTAGTAGGGACGGCCTAGAGCTTAAGGGGACTTGGGAGGGCTTCCTAGAGGAGGCATCTTGCAGAACAGGGCATTCGGGGAACTGGCAGAACCAGTTCCAGTCTCAGAATCTATAGTTCTAGGCCTGTCCTAGCTTTGTTGCAGACCTACTTGCTGCATGACCACTTCAGCCTCAGTTTCCCCATAAATCCAAAGCAAGGGTCTTGGTCAGACTCCAAGCTACAGCAGCTCCTGCCTGCCCTAGGCCATGCTACAAAGAGTAAGCTCCCTGGAGGCCTCAAAGCACAGGTTAAAGCTGTGGGTTAAGAGGTCCCCCCGGGCTCAGGAAGGGTGGTATGGAAGAGCTGGGGAGAGACCAGGCCCTGTCCACGCCTGCCCCTTCTGTCTCAGCACACACTTGGCAGTGCCTGCCAGCCCTGCTGGTCACGTCCACAGCCTAGAGAGGGAGGCAGAGGCTTAACAAATGCAGCGCTGCTGTCTTGGTCATGCACTGAATGGCACAGCTTTGCGACGGTGGTCTACAAATACTAAGAGAGGCCCTCATTATTCATAAAATCTGAATTAATGCAAATCTCTCACCCCAATGTCCCCTGCCCCTGCGGGTCTCCTCAATTATATGTTTACCTTGTAACCCCAGGGAAGCCACTTGAGCTGGCAAATAGAAGTGCCTGCTGTCTTAGGAATACGTCGCCAGCAAAACGTGTGACAGCCTTAGATTATAAGATGTTGAGAGAAGGGGCTCACGGTGGTCTGAGGGCAGAGTTAACGTTCCTAGACTGCCCTGCTAGGGATCTCGCTCCCCCAGGATCTTAGCTGAGTTCACTGCCCTAGCCCAGTGCCTGACACAGTGCCTGGTGTGCACTTGGGCCTCAGTAAATATTAGCTGAGTGGATGAAGTGGGCGGCCGAGGGTAATCCACTCTGTCCTGCTGGGAAGGGAAGGAGCTGACAGCTGGGACCTTTTTTGAGCTGAAAGCAGCACTCTGAGGTGACTCAGTCGAGCCCTTCCCACACTGGAAGGAATCTCTCGCCACGAGGGCAAACGGCTTTTCTTCCCTACTCAGTTCTTAATGAAAACAAGCAGGTGACTTCTAAGTCAGATGTCAGGGAGAACCTCCCGGTGGTGTCCCTGTGAGCCAGCTCTGCCCTGGTCCTGGGACACGGGGAAGTCCCTCCTTGTCTAGGGCCGCTTTACCCTTCTGAGCCTTTGGCTTAACTCTGCTGTGGGAGGGGAGGCAGGCCGGAGCACATGGGGTCAGACCAGCGGTGTACTGATACATGTTTAGTAATTTGGGGAGCCCCAGTTTATACCATTTGCCAGTGTCCATGGGGGTAAATACTCCTCCCCCTGCAGCGAATTTTCAAGTTCCCAACCTAAAGTCACTGAACATGGAGCTTGGAAGATGTGTACACACCATTATATAGTAATTCTGTAGGTACAGATATACATCATCTCAAGAGCATAGATAATGGTGAAATCATTAGGAAGTGATGAATTTTGAGAATGTATTACTTTTGTGTTAAACGTTATTCACTTGATTGTAAGTTTATATAGATAGACTTTTAAATAGTGTCTTTGTTTAACCACCAGCTCACAGAATTCCTGAAAATGCAACATTCGTCACTCCGAAACCAGTACAGGCTGGTCCAGCACATAACTGGGTCAGACCTACACGAGTGCATATTCTTTATCTGTCACTCATGAAGCTGTGCAACCCTGGACAGATTTCTTAATATCACTGAGCATCCGCTTTCGCATCTGTAAAATGGGCTTCCATGAGTACCCAGCACAGCCCCTGGCACTTGACAATGTGCTTCGTAAATTGCGATCCTCATCATCATTTGTTGAGGGACCTTAGTGTGAAGGCAGAACATTCTGGCACAGCGACGTGCCTGTGGGAGGGGCACAGTGAACTCATTGTGTGGGGCAGGATGGTCCTGGGTCGGGAGTCAGAAGTGTCCTAAACAGTCGTCCTATTGTTAAGCGCTCGGGCGCGGTCCACAGTTTGGGGTATGAACAGTTACTGTGGCCACGGACGTCTGTAAGCATGTAGCTTTTTGTCTCCGGTCTGAATTCTCTCCTTGTGACCACAGCCCTGGCGGAGGCTGACTGGGTCAGAGGTGCGAACGTTTCTGTGCCCTGCTGAGCTCCAAAAGGGCCGTGCCAGCTCCCGGTGCCAGGAGCGCACATTCTTGTAGCAATAACCACCACTGCGGCTTGGGAGGCACTTCTCCGTTTCCAAAGCACTTGCCCCCGTGATGCTCACGGCGCCTCTCTGAAGGTGCGTGTCCCTTAGATTCTCCTTTCCCAGCCTGTCCAGGGAAACTCAGAGGTGGAGTGGCTTGCCTGAAGGCACACAGCTGCCAGGGTGACATAGTGAACCTCAAGACTTACTGATCCAGGTTCAGTTACATGCAGTGGCTTGTTCAGTCTCCCGTGAGATAAGTGCCACGTTAGGGATGGGAAAGGTGCCCGAGAAATGTTCAGATGGAGTCCGAATTCAGGCATCTGGTTGTGGAGGTCGGACCCTTCCCCACTAGACTTAAGACTGGGAAGCAGCCCTTTTGACTCACTTCAGTGCCTGACTGCACCCCCATGCCACGCCGCCTCCCTGAGAGCTCCGGTTCCAGGGCCTGGGAGCCCTCCCTGCCGCCCCCCACACTGACGAGTCTCCGTCTCCCTGCAGGCACCGGGAGCCTGGCTGCCGCCGTGGAGACAGCCTCGGGACGCCAGGCCCTGGTGGTGGGCAAGCCCAGCCCTTACATGTTTGAGTGCATCACGGAGCACTTCAGCGTGGACCCTGCCCGCACACTCATGGTGGGCGACCGCCTGGAGACCGACATTCTCTTCGGCCACCGCTGTGGCATGACCACCGTGCTCACGCTCACGGGCGTCTCCCGCCTGGAGGAGGCCCAGGCCTACCTGGCAGCCGGCCAGCACGACCTCGTGCCCCATTACTATGTGGAGAGCATTGCGGACTTGATAGAAGGGCTGGAGGACTGAGCCCAGCTGACCTGCAACCACAGCCCCACCCCGCCCTGCCCAGGTCTCACAGATGGAGATGATGGGCCGAGAGTTGTGTTAAGTGCCACCGGCTTTCTCGTCCCAGTTTCTACACCCTAGTGGGGCTGGAACCCAGGGAAGGTTTTAGGGCCCTGGCATCCCCTCCCAGCAGTGGCTGGGTACTCTTTGCTGTCCCAGAAGCTGCCCCCTTTTCCTACCAGTTTGCCCTGGCCTGACCCAGCCAGGTGGACTTAACTTCCTGCCCTGTGACCTCCCCTTGTTGAAATCTGGGCCCCGATGCTGGCTGAAGATTCCCCCCAACCCTGAGCACTTAACTCCCTCACCCCTCCTGGGGTCTCTAGAGCTCTACCTATTCCCTAGATCCTGGCCTTGGGTTCCTGTTGACCGATCAGATTTAGGTAACCATGAACCGTTATTGTCCTGAGCCCAGAACAGACCAGTCAGAAAGCTTAAGTCATAGTAATTCATTGATGTTGGGTCCTGAGTGGACCAGATGGCTGCCTAAGCAATAATGATCCTTTGATGACCGAAAGCCCTGGTGGACTCATGGTAAGGTTAAGTGACAAAGACCCTTTCATGTCCTAGATCCTGGATAGCACAGTCAGCAGGTGGTAATGACCCACTGGTCTCTTCAGTGCTGAAGAGAACAACCCAGTCATCTGAGAGATAGTGGCTTCTTGACAGTGGGTCTGACTGAACCAGCCAGGGGTCCAGATTCCTGCTGATAAGAGTCCATGTGCTGATGACACCCCTCCACAAAGACTTCTATCCGGGGGCCCTCAGTGGCTCAGGGTTTCTGTAGCTGAGAGCCCTGCCCCCTGCACCCCATCGTGGTACCAGTCCAGTGTTGGTGGTGGCCACAGCTCGGAATGGGGGCATTTGTGTCCCTCCCTGTGCTGTCAGTGTCTGCTGTGCCACTTCCCCCCTGTGCCTGCCCCAGCTATTTATTATCGTGTGCTGGTGATGGTGAGCGTGGGGGCTGGGCCTCCCCTGCCACCCTTACTCGTTGTAACCAGTCCTCCCGTACTTAATAAAGTGCGAGGAGGAGCGTCTGTGTGGGCTCTACTCTGTCCAAGGCAGGGTGGGAGGAGTCCCTGGCTGAGCCTGCTCTTCCCAGAACTAGCCCACTGCGACCTTCACATGCACAAAGTGTGCGGTAGTGCCCTATCCCAGTAGTAGTACGTCATCTCTTGCTGAGTTTTTATTGTTTGATTTTTCAGTCCCTCACTGAACCCAGCTAGCTGCTTGTATCACATCCCATTCCACTGCAGTACTTGGGGAATCAGGATGGGAAATGCGACGTTACCTGAGACCAGGGCACACATCTAGAAAGTGTCCTTGCCCTCTGAGCTCAGGCACCTTCACACATGGGATGCTGCCCCACTGGCTGCGAGCATCCGCAGGCCAGGTGCTCACTGCTGCCAGGTGCCCAGCTGCCAGCTGGCTGCAGGGTAGTTGCAGTGAGGGGATGCTATGACTGTTCCAGGCCTGCCTGTCACTGACTTGTCACTTAGCTTGCACAAGCCCCTTCCTGCTCAGCCTGCTTCCTCATGTGTAAAGCAAGGGGTGGGATTTGGAGGTCTGTGGAATTCTCTTCAATGTGATTCTTCTCCCAAGAAGAATCACACTGATTCTTGCTTGACTGAGCCTGGCTGCATCACGAAGCCAGAGCAAATGTGCATTCGTGGATCCCTCTGGACCTGGCAGGAACTCAGCTCACCCAAGCTAAGGTCTGAGGGAGTCTGGCTGCCACCTTGAGGTGGCCCAGCACTCTCCAGGTATCCTCTTCTGCTGTGCTTCCTCCCAGACAATGGGTGCTTCTCACCAACCAACATCCCAGGGCAGACTTTGGCCTGCCTGGGTTCCTAGGCCCAAGGGGATGGAGCACAGCTATTGGCCAGCCTGAGTCATACCTTCCCCTGCCAGGAGGGCAGTTCTCACCTCCCTGGCCCCACGTTGGACCTAGCAGCTACTCCCCACCTTCCTTGCTGACAGAATCCTGATTTCCTTCAGGGGAGCACATGGTGGCCAGTCAGGAGTCAGGGGCAGCATCTCAGCATCTTGATTGTTCGAAGCCTCAGTCCAAGCCAATCATGGCCACCTGATTTCCCCTAGCCATGGACTTGTGATGCACTTCTGACCAATAAGACGTGAGGAGAGGTGTACGAGGAGATTCTGGGAATGCTGGCCTCACTCTTAAAGAAGGACATGGAGGAGGGACTCGCCCTTCTGAGCTTTGGGTACAGGAGCTGTTGCAGCCATTCTGTGATGATGAGGCATGACCCAACGTATTTCTCTGCTTTGTGACTCTGCTTCAGGTGACAGAGCAAGAAGACGGGGAGAACTTGCTGGGGTTGTTTCCCCCCCAACTTTTGGTTTTAAAAAGTTTTAACCTGACCAAAAGTGCAAGTACACTCTTCACCTGGATTTCCAGTTAATATTTCAGGAAGCTGATGACCTCAATCGACAAAATGAAACAACTCCACGCTATACCCCCTGGTTTCAACAGTTTTCTGATTTTGCCTTTCCCCCATGTTGACTGCTTTCTTGGTGACCTTAGAAGTACTCCCCGTTGTCCTTGAATAATTGTTCCCTTTATAAATGGCTTTGAAGCTAGAGGCCAAAACTCGGGACTCACTGAAATCTGAGCTTGGTCCAGCACTCTTGATTCCATTTTCGCTATTACAGATAACCGTAACCACAGGATGACACATTTCGCTTTTTGTTCCTGCCTTTCCTTATGCATCCAGTAAACCAACTCCCTGAGAACTGGAGACAAATTGAGACTCTCTCTAAATTCTGTTGATAACTTGTAACTTTAGTGACAGTACAGCATAGCTGCTGCTCCACACCAGGGGTGACAACGTGACACAGGAACTGACGGTTCCTCGTGCTCCCCCTTTCTTCCTTTCCCTTCCCAAACCACATGTTTCCATGAGCCAGGGCTGTTGTAGGAAAACTTTCCTCTACCCACAGAACACTTCTGACACCCAGTGTGTGGGGTTTCTCCATTAAGCAGTTCTCCAGTTTTCTGCAGACACCAACTGGGTGTCCTACAATTTAATTCAATTCTGGCACCATCTGGAGTTAGTGCAGAACCCATGGGTTAAGGGTTCCATTCCATACGACTCCCTCCCTACTTCATATACCTGTCACAAGTCTCAGGGTGTCACCTGTACTTCTGCCCAACTGGCTCTAAATTAGTGGTTCCCACAATCCCTTTCTCAGGTTGGATAATGTGCTGTAACAGTTCACAGAACTCCAGGAAACACTTATGTTTACCAGCTATTATAAAATAAAGGATATGATAAAGGATATAGATGAACGGCTAGATGAAGAGAGGGGGCAAGGTCCGGAGCAATCCACATACAGAATCTTCGGCCACCCTCCCAGCATGTAGATGTGTTCACCAACCCAGAAGTTTTCCAGACCTGAACTTGGGATTTTTATAGAGGCTTCATCACATAAGCATGATGTCTCCAGCTCTCCTTCCCCCAACCCAGAGGATGGGAGGCGGGGCTGAAGGTTCCAAGCTTCTAATGTGCTGGTCCTTTCTGGTGACCAGCCTCCATCCTGAGGCCATCCAGGAGCCCACTGGAGAGTCACTCCATTAGAGCAAAAGACACTCCTACCACCCAGGAAATTCTAAGAGATTTAGTAGCTCTGTATCAGGAACCAGAGTCATAGGCCAAATATTAGAACACAAGATGCTTTTAGCATCTTTATTGCTTAGGAAATTACAAGGGTTTTAGGAACTCTGGGTCAGTAACTGGGGTCAGAAACCAAATATACATTTCTCATTATCTGACACTCCCCACCTTTTAATTGAGAAAGTTTCAAACCAACAGAAAAGGTGCAAGAACAGCAAATGAACACTCAGATACCCTTAATCTAGATTCCCAGTTGTTATTTGCCCAATTTGTTTAATTGCTCTTTATATTTACATTTTAACTGATTTATTTGAGGGTATGTTGCAGATGTTAAGACAGTTCACCCCAAAGCTGTTAGCTTGTCTCTAATAAGAGCAAAGACTGTCTATACGGCCACAACTCACGATCATACAAGAACCCAGAAATTTGGTGATTTCAATGAACGACCAAATTAACCTATTATGGAAACCTCCTAGCTCCAGACTTCTTTTTATGTGAATTGTTTTCATTCATTTTAAAGCAATTTCCATCAAGCTTTCTGTTACTTGCAGCCAAAAACTACACAGGCCCCAGGCACATCATAGAAAACATTAAAAATTATCCACATCCCAGATTAAAAGATTAAATTACACACACACACACACACACACACACACACACACACACACACACACATACATGGAGGGCTATTTTTTGCTATACATTTTTCTAAGTATTTTTATACTTTTGATTATAAGTATCTGGCTATGAGGATTTAACTTAGGAGTGACCAACCTCTAGGAAGACTTGGCCCCACTTCTGAAGTAAGAAAATTCAACCTACAAAACTGTTTTCAAACGTAAAACCATTTTTATGACTACCACCTTTTAAGTTGGAGCACAGCAACCATTTATTAATTCCAGCTTTGCAGTTTTAGTATTTTGGAGCCAAAACATTTTTTTTTCTTTCTTCAGGTCTCAAATATTTTCTAAGCTCTTAAAAAGCTCTTAGCGTCCTGTGAGTCTATAATTATGACAAAAGAAAACGTTAAAAAAATAAAACTAAAAAAGACTCGTGCCTGAGCCCTGAAGGTCCAGGGAATAAACAGGGCCTGTGCCCAGCCAGACCTCACATGAGAGAAGGGGCGGTTCCCCAAAGGCAGGTTGGAGCCTGTGATCAGAGCTGGGACGGACACCAGGTGGGAAGGCAAAAGTGACAGACGACCACTGCATTTGGGGAGGTGGCTGTCCGTGTGTGTGGGGGGGAACAGCACGGCAAAGGCAAGGAGGATGAGCAAGGTAAGTGGGGGGCGAGCTCCTACACTTAGAAAAAAAAGCAGTTGGAAAAGTGCCTGAAGTTGAGGGGGCTTCCCCTCCCCCTACTAGTCCTTCCTACCCTTCAAGGAGCAGGACCCGAAAAGAATCGTTATTTGAGGTCCAAGTATTCCAGGCCCACAGTGTTCTTTCCTTTGGCTCAACAGACAACATGACTTTGGCCCTAGCCTCCTATGTGACATTTGTCAAGGAGTCCCCCTCGCTGGGTGGTTGCTACGTCATCAAATGAGGGAGCAGTTCGGGCAGCGGGTGTGGGTGGTGTTTCAGTGAGCCCAGCAGCCCTCTCCACCACTGCCAGCTGCAGGAGACACAGCCTTCATGGGCACAGGGCAGGGCATGCTGGGAAGGGTCATGCTGGCCTGCACCCCCTGTGAGGGGGAGCTGAGATCCCTCACGCAGCGGTCAAGCTCCAGCCTGTAGAACAGGTCAGTAAGACAGAGGCGTTCCAGAAGCCCTCTGCCTCTGCTGTGGGACGGTGATGTGGGAAGGAGATTCCCTGAGGGAGGGGGCCCTGGCCTGGGGGTGCAGGAAAGAGAACGAATGTTGAGTCCCTCACACATCACTCCCTTCATCCTTCAACCAGCCGGCCACTGGGTAACATTCCCACTTCCCAGGCCTGGAAACATGCTTAGAGAGGTCAAGCCCTTGGCTCCAGTCACAGCCAGGCAGCCCCCAAACCAAGACTTGCCCCTGTTCTCCTGATTGTAACATCAGCTTTATGTCAGGGCCCCGAGCAGCTTCCCTGTGCCGTTCAGCCCAGTTGGCAGACAAGAAGAGGTGAGGAGAAGATGAAATGAGATAATGTATGAAAGCGAGGCGCCGGGCACAAGGCCTGGCAGATAAGTGGGCGCCACCACACAATGTACCTTGTCCCTGTCCCTCCTCCAGGAAAACTACAGTCTCTGTTACTGGGAATGCTGGAATCTGGAGAGACTCCCTGCAGGCAGGGAGGGGACTGATGGGGATCAGATTGGGGTGGAGGGACCTTCCAGAGGTGTTGACCCCAGGAAGGTGAAGAGCCTGGGAAAAGAAGCTAAAACCTGAGACGCTGAAAAAAATAATCATCTATTTAGTACAACAGACCAGAACTCCACCCTGTACTAACGTAGTGCAGAGAGCAGGGTTTAACCTTCCTAATTTAGAGACCGGGAGACTGAGACTTGCCAGGATGCCTTGGGGAGGGTGTGGCAGGCCTTGAGAGAGGAGAGGAGGCACCTGAAAAATGCAAAGCAAATGCAAAGCAAAGGGCTTGCAGAAATAACCGACTCAGCCGGTTAAAACCGCTCTCTTCCCCCATTCTGCCCTATGCTCTTCAGTCAACATCTTCCACAGCTGCATCGCCCACCTCAAGGATTCTCCAGCCCCTTCCTTATCTCCGTAGCTGCGGATGGATGAATGTCAAGACTGCGTGGAACTTTGTTGTGTTAGACTTAGAGCTCAGCCTTTGGATAAGGAACCCGCTGAGCGGTGCCACATCAATGAGCGCTGCTCCCTGTCTGTAAGCTAGGAGTCCCGTGTCTCTGTTCAAGAATCCGATCATAGTGCTGATAACACCAAGGTCTCAGACTCTGCAGGACAAACAACCTGTAAGACCAGGGGTCTAGAAATTCGTCCCTTGCAGCCCTCCCACTCGAAGTTCCCCCCTCCCCACTCTGAGTAAGGAGGGACATATAAAACCTCAGATAAAGGAATCACGTGCCCCTTGCATAGACACTGCAAAAGTATATAAGCTGTAATAAATGCAACTAGAGTGAGCTTGTGCATGGAGTTGTTAACCCCACATGCTCCACCAACCTTATAAATTCTCCTTCCTCTAAACAAAGTTGTCTGAGCATCCCAATTCCTCTGTCGTGGTGTTGCTTCCTGCCAACAGCCTAGGACCAAAACTAGGAGTCTCTAGACTCCTAAAGGGGGCCCTTCTGGGGGCCTTTTCACCATGCCACACTCTACCAGCCCTGGGTGGCCAGATGCTGAAGAGTCAAACAGCCCCTGGTCCAACAGCAAACACGCCCTGGTGTTGGGTGTGTTCTCTGGGTTGGGGGAAGCCCAGAGGAGCAGTTCTTGGGGTCCTGAGAGCCCACCCACTGGGCCAGAACAGCCGGCCATAGTTGCCTGGGGGCAGTCAGGCAAGGACTGTGTCTGAAGCACCTCTGTTCTCGGTCTAGGCCTCCTCCTGAAATGCCACAGTTCCTCGATCAGGCTGAGAAGGTGCCCGTGGACCTTGGAGGGAAAGTGGAGAGGCCGTGGAGCCGGGCCCCACCCAGCGCCTCCCTAGGCTGAGGTTTTGGGAATGCCCTGGAGTTAAAACTGAAGCTGCTGTGACTGGTTTCTGAGGCAGCTGCCTTGGGCTGGGAGGAGGGGTAAGGGGCTCACAGGGGGTGTGGCCCAGCCCCCTCTCTGGGCCTGCCTCCAAGCGCCACGCAATCCCCACGCCTCCTGTGCCAGAGTGGGCTTCTGCCATCTGGGGGGGTGGTGGTGGGGGAAATGGCCTATGGGATGGGGAACAATGCCAGATGGACGGGGGAGGCATCAAAGTGCAGGGCGGGTTTGCTGGCCTAGCCTCCAGATGTGAGTCACTCCTGGTCCACATCTTCCTCCTTCTTTGGTGCTGGCATTTTTGGAAGGGGGACAGTGATGTGAAGAAGGAGGTGCCTTTGACAACTGCCCTAGTAAGCCTCCCACCCTGCCCAGTGCTCCCCCATGCCACTCTCCACCTGACTCCTGGGTGTGAAGTGAGCACCCCTCCAATACTCCCAACTCTATTGCTACAGTGATTTTCCCTGCAGCCCAAATCCAGCCTCAATACTCACCTTCCCTATAACCTTTTGTGGCTTCCCAGCACCCTCAGATAAAACAATGTCCAACCCCCTCAGTGAGGCCCGATGTGATCCAGGTCCCATTAGCCTCCCAGCCCTATCTTTCCCCAACATACCCTAAACTCCAGCCACGGCCAGACACTCGCCGTTCCCTAATCGCAGAGCAGGGACCCTAACGCCTTATGGCTGGGCTCAGCCTGGGCTCCCTCCCAGGCCTGACTCTCTCAGGCCAGAGGCTGTCAAGCAAAGGCTCTTGAAGAATCCCCGGCAGGTCCCTCAGGAGAGCCCAGGCTTGAGCCCTGACTCCTGGCCACAGCCTCAGACCTGGCATCCCGCCCAGCCTCTCTTTAGCATTAGCGAGGAGCACGCGCTGTGGCAGCCACAATCTCTGCTTCCGGGGGCGGCCTGGGTGGGGCCAGGGCCTTGTGGTTGATCGGTCCTGGGCCCTCTGCAGAGGCCCACAGAGGAAGTCACTCCCTGGCCCCTGCCAGGGCGCTACCTCAGGAACTCCAGCTCTAAATCCCTGAAGGACCGTGCAGCCCCTCAGCGGTCTTCTCTGAGTACCCCTTGCGCTTAGCCTGCTGGCTCCAGGCCCTTCCCGCCAACTCCTGGACCTAGCTCATTCTCAAACTATTTTCCATTGGCTTCCCCCAATCCCTGCCACAGCACAATTTTTTTGCAGGGGGTGGGGAGGGATGGAGAATAGAAGGTGGAGCCTGGATCTTGGGGTGTGGCTAAGAAGGAATGGGGTCAACTGATTGGTCAGCTCTGCTCCAGAACTAGCTTCAAAATTCCACTGACCCCGCCTCCAGTGGCCCCTATCCCTGTACTGATTTACAATTGGCTGAGCTCCTAAGGGGGCGGTACTCACCGGGGTCTGGTCCACTTAAAAGGTGGGAGAGGCCCAGGGTCGCATCTCTTGGGTGGAGTCTTCAGCTAGCTGGTGCTGCTGTCCCGGGACCATCCTCCTGTCCTCAGTCATGGCTTGTGTGAGTGTGGGGACCCCGCCCCAAAGCCCAAGGATGGCGTGGGGGCTGACAGCTGGGGACCGTGAGGATCCGGGTTCTAGTTTCCACGGTGTGGCCTTGAGCAAGGGCCTTCTCTTTTTCTGGGTCTCAGTGACCGCGTCTCTGAGATATGGGTGAGCAGCTAAGTCCCCCAAGGGCTTCTCTGGCCTGAGAATTTTCTAGATTCCGCCAGGGTCTGATAGCACAGTTATTTCTGCCGAGGTCTGACATTCTCCCTGCAGATCTCTGATAAGTAGGAGTGAGAAGGGTGTGGCCAACTGGGGGTGGGGAGGGCTGTCTCTTCCTAGGGGGGCTGTCTCTTCCCCCTCCTCCACCCTGAAGAGCCTCCTGTCCCTTCCCCCCTGCAGCTGTCCCCAGCCATCGGAGCCAGGGCAGTCACCCTCTGCTCTAGAGAGCTCTGAAAAGTCGCCAGGATCTGAGGCAGGCTGCCCTGGGGGGGGCCTGCCTGGGTTAGTGGCTGGAGGGTGGTTCTGTCCAGGATGGTCAGGTGGGGGTTGGGGGAATTCTCCACCACCCACTCAGCCAAGCTTGGGAGGGGGTGGTGCTAAGGGAGAGAGAAGGAGGTAAGGATCTACCTTAGGCCTCCAGGGCAAGAGTTCAAGTTTCTGGCAGAAGGAACCACTCACAACCAGTTGGGCTGTCTGCTCAATCTTGTTAACCCGCAGCCAGCCAGGCTGCAAATTCCGTTCTGTTGGGGGGCCAGGCCGCGCTCCTTTCTCCTCTCCAACCCTGTGCCTCTCTGCAGAGGTGCTTGAAGGGGATAGTTAGGCGGGGCGGGAATCTCCCAGCCTCAGACCCTTTCCTCTCTAATGGAGAGGGGGAGACCTCTCTATTCACCTTCCTTTGCCAGAAACTCCCTCACTCACTATTACACGAGGTTCTCTCTATCTATTACATGAAGCTGTGGAGCATAGCACCCCACCTCCCAGGCCGTTCTGAATCCAAAATGTCCAAGCCGAACGCAAAAAGTTCTAGATCTTGGTTTCTAGAACATCAGTCGTGTTACGGGCAGGAAACTGACCCGGTTGGGAGTGGGCACCTGACCGGGACCACACAGAGCAAGAAAGGCTGGAACTTGCCCTCGGGCTCTCCAGGCTTCCAGATGGCCTGATCGGAGGATCCAGGGTGGGAACGACCCCACGCCCACCCACCCGGACACTGCGTCGGCTAACCCGGCTGGGCGGGGTCTTGTCTGCGCAGGGTCTGGTCGCCAGCAACCTGAATCTCAAACCTGGGGAGTGCCTGAGAGTGCGGGGCGAGGTGGCCCCCGACGCCAAAAGGTGAGGGTGCGAGAGCGGGCGGCGGGAGCCTGGGGCTCCAAAGCTGGAGGGTCCAGCTGGGCTGGCGGGTAGGGGCGTGGCGGGTCCACTCTCCTCCCCAGTCCCTGGCGTAGAGGGGGAGGGGATTAACTCAGGCGGCCGCAGAGACTGCGTTTTCTGGATGAGTCACTTCCTCCGCGGGATCTGGATGCCCGCACCACGGTCGCCCCCTCCCCGCCCTGCTGGAGCCTCTTAAACTAAAACAGCTGCGGCCTCATCCTCTCCGTCGGCGTGCCCCCGCCTTCCGACTCTGGGCGGGACCCGCGGCCGCGGGAGGTGGGGGTGGGGCGGGGAGAGAAAGAGGGGGGAAAGTCATCCCCATCGCTCTCCTTCCGAAGTCCCTCTTTCCTGCGTTCTTCAGTCACTCAGCTTTTTATTACTTCAGTCTTTACTTCACTCGTTCATTCAGCTAGCTGGTTGATTTTCTCAGCAGCCATGTGACCTTGGACTAGTCTACCGACTGCATTGAGCCCCGGTTTGTCCATTAGTAGACCAAAACAAGGGGGAAGGTGGTCGTGTGGAGGAAGTGAGATGCTGGACCTCTCAGAGCCCAGGAGATGAGCTGACATCAAGGAGTCGCACACCTCCTAGGGCACTATTCATTTCATTCTCACCAAACCCTCAGGGACAAGCATTGCTATCACCTCCACTCATCAAATGTGTTATTATGCTGTGTCCATTGGCCTCGCAGTTATTGAAGACCTACTGTGTGTCATGCGTCATGCTGGGGCACCAGGGGTCCAGAGATATATGAGGCAGACAGGACACTTGCCCTCCCAGAGGTCACCATCTGGAGGGAGTCTCTGACCTTGACCAAAGGGGCGGAGACATTGATGTTTGCGAGAGTCTTGGCTATCAGCACAGCAAGATCTATAAAGATCCTTCTTGTGCAGTCCCCATTGTGAAGATGAGGAAACAGACCAGGAGAGGGGCAGGGACTTGCTCAAAGTCACACAGCAAGGAGCGGGCAGGGCCTGAGCTGGAATTCAGGTTTCTTGCCTCTTGGCTCTATGAGTTCTCTCATCGGGATGTATTAATGGTGTACCGACTGGCACAGACTGGTTAGTCTGAGGGGGCTGCCACTGGCCACGGCGGCTTCAGTCCCTCCTGTTACCACCTAGCTTCGTGCTGAACCTGGGCAAAGACAGCAACAACGTGTGCCTGCACTTCAACCCCCGCTTCAATATACACGGAGACACCAACACCATTGTGTGTAACAGCAAGGATGGCGGGGCCTGGGGGACCGAGCAGCGGGAGTCTGCCTTCCCCTTCCAGCCTGGAAGTGTCACGGAGGTGGGATGGGGACCGGGGGACTGGGTGTGCAGGGTGGCTAGAGATCTAGGTCCTCTCCTCTTCATCCCCTCCTCCCCCCTCACCTGCTATGTCATCCCCCTCTCCCAGCCTCAGAGGCCTCACCCATGAAGTGGGGCTGTTGTCAGGGTTCCTGGAGGAAAGGGCTCTGGGAGGGACCATGGCCTGCAGTCCATGACTGGCTGCACTGAGGCTCCCGCCTGGGAATCCGCACTGCTCACTGCCCTTCTCCACCCCTCAGGTGTGCATCTCCTTCGACCAGGCAGACCTGACCATCAAGCTGCCAGATGATTACACATTCAAGTTCCCCAACCGCCTCAACCTGGAGGCCATCAACTACCTGGCGGCAGAAGGTGACTTTAAGATCAAATGCGTGGCCTTCGAATGAAGCCAGCTAACCCACGGCCCCCAATAAAGACAGCTGCCTCTGTTCTCTCTGAACCAGCCTTGCGTGTGTCTGTGTGTGTGTAAGAGGGTGGGTTCCACCAACTCCCCCAGGCCCTGCCCCTTCCTTCACTTCTATTCACTACTTTGATGCACACCTGCTAAGCGCCAGTGACATCTTCCCCTGGGTCCCCTGGGCCAAGCAGAGCTCAGTACATAGCAGGGGGCTTGGTGACTACTAAATAAGACCCAGCCACTGCCCTCAAACAACTCCCGACCCACTGGGCCCCAGCACACAAGATGTGCTCAAAAGAGGTCAAATAAATGAAACCAGGGGCAAAGAGGTAAGGACACACTGATTCTTGCCATGGTATCTGGGGCAGTACAGAGAGAAGAGTAACTGGGGGCCCCTCTCATTTGTTTTCATGAGCTAGAAAGAGCAGGTTCAGACGGTGGCTACCAGCTGTGTGGCCTTGTGTGCATTCACTGACCTCTCTGAGCCTTGGCTATTTATATGAAGGGACTAGTAGCAGAGAGCCTATTGTGAGAGTTCAATGAGATGTGTGAAGGAGGCCAAGTTCAGTGCGTGGCACATGGTAAAGGCTCAGTTTGAAAGGAGGGACACAGGCTCTGAGTGACAACATAACTCCCTAGTCTGTATCAGGCCCAGCTGAGGCTTGAGCTGAGAGCTGGGAAAATCTCACTCTCCAAGACAGCCAGCAACAGCTGTGGGACCCTAGGTGGGTCTCTTCCATCCCAGCCTTCATTTCCTCATCTATAAAATGGGGGTCATTATTCACATTGGGCCCTTTTGGGTGGATGGGCCCCCTAGGTGGCACATTTCTATAAGAAGGCCAAGGAGGGTGAAGTGCAATCTCCAGGCTCTCCTGGGGCACCCAAGTGGCCGGCCACCCAGAGAGAAACAACTGGAAATCTGGCTGTGGAAGTACGCCCTCTGCTGGACATTGTGGAAAGTGTTCCCTCAACTGCCTTTCTCTGGTCCTCAGTTCACCCACATTGATTCTCCCTAAACTGGCTGAACATCCACCATACACCGAGACTGGGACTACAATAGGCCAGAAGAAAGCCCTGGGGGAAGATACGGAGAGAGACCACTGGGTGTGGAGGAAGGAAACGACTCAGAATGAGACCTATGATCAAACTCCAGTTTCATGACTGTGCCCTTGGACCAGTTACTCAACCTCTCTGAACCTCAGTTTACTCATCTATCAAATTGCATTATACTAGTATCCACCCTGTGGGGTTGTAAGGATTAGCTGAGATGACATAGAGGAATGCATGGTGCCTGGCACATAGCTAGGCTCTGTAAATGTTGGTTTCCTTCACCTCTTTTAAGACTCACTGTGTGTCTCAAGAGCCTATAAAACTGGGTCCAGAAAAACTAAGGAGAGTGCTGCCCTTACACCACCTGGGCTCCACCCCTGTATGACCTCTGGCAAGTGCACCTCTCTGAGTCTCAGTAAAATGGGGCTCATCTCAAAAGAGATAATCACATAGAGCTAAATAAATAGCAAAATTCGTTTTGCTCATCATCTTTATCATCATTTCTACTAAGAAAATATGCCATGTCTTACTGTGCCTAGCACACAATAAGAATTTCAAAAGTAATGCCCAAAAGGATGGTGGGTATTTTAGACCGTGAGTGGCAGTAAAGGGCTCTCAAGCCTTTTCTAGGTAAGGTTGTCAGTTCCTCGCCTCCCTCCCTGGGGCATGGACCTGAAACTCCCTGGGAAGAGTTTGGAGCAAAAGGTGGCGGACTTTACTCTGCACTGTGAGCTTTTGCAGATGAGGTCTATCTGAGCTCCACATGGGCCGGCGGCTTGGAATGGGTGGGTGGCAAAGGCCAACTGCACAGAGCTCCCCACACAAGGCCCTGTTATATATTTACTTGGTCCATCTCTGCACCAGACTGCAAGCTCCGGAGGACAGAACCACTCCACATCTAGGGCAGTGGTCGGGGATGGCTCTGTACACCACTGGGTGACTTCGGTCAAGTCACTTTCCCTCTCTGAGTCTCCTTTTCCTCACCTGTGTAATAGGAATGAAAGCAGAACCAACCTCACAGGGAGGTTGCGAGGACTGACATAATCCAAGTGAACCCCTGAGAACATTCCTCAGCAAAGTGGGAGACTGAATGAATAAACCTTGGCTAGGAAAGGGGTCCAGAAAGCTTTATGATTTATGAAGTCCAGCAGCAGACCCCCATCATTTTCCACCTATAGCCAGTCTGGGGGGAGCCTGGGAAACAGCAGGCAGTAGTCCTGAGATCGAGTGCCTGGGACTCACAGGAGGCAGCTCAGCATCTTTGGTGGGCATCTTTGGCGGGCATCTTTGGTGGGCATCACTGCAGTCAGGGCAATGCTTCTTCCCAGAGGGAGGGTACCAAGGGAGGTTCAGGGAGTGGCCACTAGGGGGCAGAGGGTCAAAGGGGCAGTTATCACCCTGAAACCCCACCTTTTAGGCAATCCCCTGTTTTGCCCTGGTTTGAGGATAACTTTCACTTAGCATCAACATGGAATCCCCCAGGGATAAGACCCTCATGAAATGGGTTCAACATTCATGAAGAGATGCACCTACTGTGTGCCTGGCTCCTTCCAAGATTCACGGTCAGGGTCTACATCTTGTTCTCCAAAGGGTCCATGCTAGCTACTGGGGGAGTGATCCCTCTGGCTAGTGGCCCAGGATGCTGGGCCATGAGGCCAGTGATCCAGGTTCAAGTTCCAGCTTTGCCAAAGTAGCACTGTAACCCTGGACAAGTCATTCCCCTTCTCTGAGATAATATTGTAGTTCTCCTCCCTTCTCTGTGTGCCTGGCACTCTGCAGGCACTCAATACACATGTGCTTACTTGCTTTCTGGGATCCAGTCACTTGTCAAAGGAGAGGGTTGGGTCCTAAGAGTCTGTTATTCCTCCAGTATCCCCATCCTTAGCCAGTTCTGGGATTACCGCCTCTGGGAAGCCCTCTACACTGGAGGAGCCAACCCTGAGCTCTTGCAGCCTCTTGTGCTTCTCCTTGCAGAGGTATCATCCCATAGACTACACTGATCATTGACCCTGTGGGACCACCCCGTACAGATGAGTTGAGAACAGGGTGCTAAACAGAGACTAAAAGCCTTTCAAAGTGAGAAGCAACAAGCCTTTTTTTTTTTTGAGAGCAATAATAATAGCTATTTGGGAATCATTAATTCAGGCAGAAGCCCAAATAATGTACCCATCAGGAGACAAAGGCGAGGGGTATTTATGAGAATGAGAAAGGAGACAATTACATCAACAGAAGGAAGGCATTTCTATTAGTGCAGATAACAAACTTAACAGTGATGTTAATTCGGAACAATGTTTTTAATTTTCAGTCCAGTTGTCATAACTGCTTTCTTGTTATCTTTGCAAATAGTTCTTTGGGAAACAAGGTTACTTAGACACTGTCCAAAGGTTATTTTGCCCTGTTTTAACATTCTAAAGATTTGAGGCGTAGGATGTGCAAGGCAGTTCCTCTGGCATGGCAGCACCAGCTCCATTTAAAATTTTATATTATTGGCTCCGTTTATATTATTGTTTACAGGGGGATTCAAGCATACAATCCAGATTACTAAAATTCCCCTTCAGGTGTTGTTTGGTCTGCGGACAAGCATCGCCTGAGACCCTGTTAGAAATGCAAATTCTGGGCTCACTCCAGACCTGAATAAGAAACTCAGTAGTGAGGACCAAGCGATCTGGGTTTCACAAGCCCTCTAGGGGATTCTGGTGCACACCAAAGTTTGAAAAACACTGCCTTACAATAACCCTACAAAATCATTATAAACATCCCCATTTTACAAACAGGATAATTCAGGCACAGCATAGACAACTGGTCCAACAGCTCTAATTGGGGTACCAGGATTCTAACCCAGGTATTTTGCCTCCAGAAACGTGCTTTTGGAGATCACCACCAAGTTGACATTAGACTCAAAAGCAGGATCAGCAATCTTTGCCCATTCCGTAATAACTCTGTATTGAGCGCCTACGTGTGTCAGGTATGTTGCTAGGCACTGGGACCTCACAGCCAAGCTCGCACTCTTGCCAGTGGAGGAGAAAAGGTCGGCTGGGAGTCACGGGGGCAGGGAACTGTCTGTTACACCCAAAAGGGAGGGGCGAGGAGACGCGCTGGGGCGGACCCTTTAAAAGACTGGGCTTGATGAGCGGAACTGCGGAGCTCAGATGTGAGGAGTGCCGGAAGGCCAAAAACGCTGCACCCGGAAGTCGCTTAGGCGAGCCGGAGCCGCTCCACCCAGGCCTCAAAATTATGGGCCGCAACAAGAAGAAGAAGAGAGATAACGACAGCCGGCGGCCGCGGCTCATCCTCAGCTTTGACGAGGAGAAACGGCGGTGAGTGGCAAGACTGGACCAGATCCCCTTCGGGCCACCAGGCAAAGCCTAGGCCAGTCCGTGCCGCGCACGCTCGCGCAGAGGGCCTTTCCGGCCCCGCCCTCTTGGCGTGGCCGAAGCTCCCCTTGGACATTCCCCCACTTCCCGAATGGGAGCTCCCACTTTCTGCCCCTGGCCTGTGGAATGGAATCGCCTGCCCCGCCTTCCCTTGGCTATTCCCGATGTCCCAACTCACTTACTGTTGTGTGCACGGCCAGAGGGCTGGCGGCTTGAGTCTCTGAGCAATGATTTCGACCTCCCTAGCTCAGTCCAGCGGCCCCGTACGCAGTAATTCTTATCTGTTGTTGATGAATGATAAGTTTATGAAATGAGTGGCTTAAGTTCATTTATTCACTCACTAAACTTTTACTCTTTCCTTTTTTGTGTCAGACGTCGGAACCCCTTAGCTAGACCCCTAAGCCTCAGCATCCGGTCTATCAAATCCCTCACTCAGGGTTCCATATGATAGTGGATCAGAGAAAACCCTAGTTAGTGTTTTGCCTCAGAACAGATGGGAATGATGGAGTCGGCTCTACAGAGCTGAGAAGGGGCTGAGATCAGATGGAGGGAAATGCTGGGGCATCCATAGGCCTTCTAGATGGGTCCAGGGGGGATAGGTGTCCTGGGAAATGGGGTACTGGTCCAGCAGAAAGTGACAGTCTGGATGAAGGTGTCCTTGAAAGTCCTGTTAGAAGTGACTTCATTGGGGAATGGAATTTGGCAGTATAGAAGGGCCTCCACCTGTCTAGGTTCAAAGGCCCACAACCTATACCTGTCACCTAGCTCTATTGCCTGAAGCTGAGAGTCCTGGAGGGTAGCAGGTGGAAAATGGTAGCATCTCCTTCTTTTTCATAACCTTGCACTCTGTGACCTTGGGCAAGTAACCTAGTCTCTCTCTGCCTCAGCGACCCCATCTGTAAAACAGAGATTGGTACTTACTGCACAGGTTGTTGTGAGGATTACATGAGTTAGCACTTGAAAGTTTTTGGAAAGGTGCCTTACATATGATGAGTGTATGTTAGCTGTTTTTATTGTAGTAAGACTTTTTCTGTATGCCCTGACTTTCCCTTGCATCTTTCCTGTAGGGAGTACTTAACAGGCTTCCATAAGCGGAAGGTGGAGCGGAAGAAGGCAGCCATTGAGGAGATCAAGAAACGGCTCAAGGAGGAGCAGAAGAAGCTCCGGGAGGAGGTGCAGAGGAGGAGGGCAGGAGACTGACTCCCTGGGGACTTGCAGCCTTGGATGGCCTGAGTAGGGGTTGCTGCGGGGATGAGGGGAGGTATTAGCAGGCCTGGGGAGCAGTTTGAGACACAGGTGGAGACACCACATCTCGGGAAGGTTTACAATGGAAACTCCTGGTCGTTTATTCACTCACCCTGGAGATGAGCAATGCCCCTGCCTGAGGTGGGGCCGAGAGGCCATATTTACCGTGATTCCCAACCTTTTGGTTTCAGCGCCACCAAGAATATTTGAAGATGCTGGCAGAGAGAGAGGAGGCTCTGGGTAAGTCTTATCCTTAACCTGACCTGGAGAATAGCCAGCAGGCCTGGGTTTATTTATCCCTTGGTGAGTAGGGGGGGATGTGGGGTGCTGCATAGAAGCTGAGTTCCTTTGCTTTAGGGGTCTTGGTGGTGACCTGGGGACCAGGGGTGGTTCTTGAGATCAGAGTGGATCTTGATGGGGAGAAGACCCAAACCTCTTGGTAAACCGATCCCGTGCAGACAGCCCAGTTTCTGAGGCCTGGAGAGACTGGGAGCGGAAGAGAAAGAGCAGCAGCAGCTCCTGGTGTCACGCTAGGCTTGTCTTAGAAGGGGACCAGGTGGTCTGAGGTCTCCATGGAATATGAAGGGAAGATTCAGATCATTTACAACATTGTTTGGCAGGCCAGGTTCTGGAGCCGGTGACTTCCCAGGTGCTCTCCCATAGAGTAGAGGGGGCCATTGCAGTCCAGAGTTGGGAGGGGCTGGAGCCCGGTTTCTTGTGCCTGAGGCTGACACCCAGTTCTGTGCCCACCCTGCACAGAGGAGGCAGATGAACTAGACCGGCTGGTGACAGCAAAGACGGAGTCAGTGCAGTATGACCACCCCAACCACACAGTCACTGTGACCACCATCAGCGACCTGGACCTGTCGGGGGCCCGGCTGCTCGGACTGTCGCCACCTGAGGTAGGTGTCATTCTTAACCCAGGGAAAGAAGGGACACAGGGACAGACTGGCTGGTCAGGGGTGTAAAGTGCTGGTCCGTGTCACAGAGATTCCAGTGCAAGGGACTTTTTCCCTTCTGGGAGAAATCCTTTAGCCCTGAAGTTTCAGAGGCCAGCTCTGCCGCTGAGCAGTGTGGGAGCTTGGGCAAGTATCTTTGTCTTGCCTCTTTCCTTCACCAGTAAACTAGAGTTCACAGATGATAGCACCTGCCTTGTGGGATTGCTGTGAGGTTAAAAGTTGTAAACCCACAAAAAGCACTTAAGATAACTGTTTATTGTGAGCACTCCCATTGCATGATAAGCAACAATAACAAAAGGCACTTTGCTGTGCAGTGACAATGAACTTTCAGCCTATAGGTTGTGAGTTATTAGCAGGTTGCAACCAGCATTTTAAAAAATGGAAAGCATTGCACAGTAAGTTTCTTTCAGTTAAAGTTATGTCTGCCTGTTACAGTTACAAGGTAAACCACATTTCCTATCATGGGTTACAGTGTTCTTAAGTCCTGGAGTCACTGCTTTATCACATCTCATATTCACTTTCTGTTTTGTAGTCATACTTCTGAAAGGTTTGATGCAAAGAAATGTCCCCCTTTTAGAGTTATTTCATTTGTGATTGTTGAGGGTCCATTGGAAGCTGAGGCAGTGGAGGACTCTGAAACATGCTCTGCCCTGCTTAATTCCTGCTTCAGGCATACACTGCCTTCTCTGAGCACTGACCCAGGCCTGGGAGGCAACGGGTCACTCCCCCACTCAACAGAGCCATGATTGCCCAGGCCTCCTGCTCCACTGCTGTCTGTGACAGTCTTTGTTTTGTGCTTCTTTAGCAAGAGGCTGGGCGCAGGTCTGAGGAGGAGATGTCGTCCATGGAGAAGCCAACCAAAGCCTTACCCAGGAAGTCCAGAGATCCTCTGCTATCCCAGCGGTGAGCCCTGGCCTGTCCTCCACATGGCCGGCATTGGTGACCTGGCCTGTGGAGTCAATTCCTGCTGGTTTGTGGGGGGTTGTGTGGGGTCCCAGACAACCCTCTGCTCAGCCTGTCATCAGCCCCTCTTCACTGTCCTCCAACTCCACCCCCTAGTAACAGCCAACCTTGGGTGCCCTTCATGACTGGGGTAAGGGCCTTTCTCTCTGAGCTGAGGATATGGCAGACACTCTGGGGTCAGAACAGGCTGCTTTTGGAATGGCCTGGGTACTCCCAGTATTCAGGGTAGTCCTGACTTCCCCTTCGTGAGCTGGGCTGTCAGTCACCCCTAAACCAGCCTTTCACTTATGCCCTGTTCCCCGGGGTAAACTGAGGCCCTAGTCTTACCTGACTTTCTTCCTCCCACAGGATCTCCTCTCTCACAGCTTCACTTCATGCACACAGTCGCAAAAAGGTCAAGAGGAAACATCCCCGCCGGGCCCATGAGTCCACCAAGAAGCCCCCGAGTGCCACTCGTACCAGCAAGACCCAGCGTCGCCGGCTGACCGGCAAAGCCCAGCACAGCGGAGAGTGAGCCTGAGAACCAGGCCAGGCCCCAGCCTAGGCTGAAGAAGCCTGTCCTGTCTCTGCTTGGCTGTCCCCGTAACCCAACCTGCATCGAGATGGTGACTCCAGAGCCCAAAGTTGGGAGACCAGCACCTCTCTGGCTTGGGGCTTGAACTCCAGAAGGAGTGGGCAGCTGAGAAGTGGTCTCCCTCAGGAAGAGCCTTCCAGGCCAGATTTGGAGCATCTTCCCAAACGTATATCCCACTGGGCCTTCATCAGATTTGTAAAACTAAGTGCACTGTGGTTTGTTCGTCCTCGGTCCTAATGCCATGCTCCAAGGGCAGACTTCCGGGGCGGTGGGAATGGCTGGGGAATGGGTCCATCCTCACCCTGCAGCAGTTCTCCCTGTGAGCACGAAAAGGCAGTGTCATGCCTGGGCCCCGTAAGCAGGGGTGCAGACCAGTATAAGCGCTGGTAGATTCCAGAGTCCACCTGCTGTTTTGGAAAGTAGGCAGGTGGATGAGCAGTGCCAGACTCTGCCCTTTATTGCTGACGTGGATCCTGTCCCTTCTCCTTAACCCTCTTCGTCTCCTCAGCTGAAATTGAAATGGTAGAAGCAGATGGGTCCTGGAGCCTCCCACACGCGCAACTAGGGGAACGTCCCAGGCTCCCAGCAGCCCCCAGAAGCAGGGAGTGGTTGGTCCTTTTTAAAGAAGATGCGTCTCTCCTGAAAGTGTGGCCCTGTCCAAGCGGACCCCTCAGGAGGCCAGCTGGTGTTCGGGCGGCTTCAGAGCTGATAAAAACCAGCCCTGTTCCTTCCTTATCCCAGCTTATGGGTGACCCATGTCACTTACATACCCCGCTGTTCTCCTGACCAAGCAGGGCTGTTGGCAGAATCCAGGTCCACTTGTGGCAAGTGGATGTGGCACCAGCGAGGACAGCCAGAGCGGTGTCAGGCCCCCTCCACCCCCACTACCTACTGGTTCCTGTGACTCTGGGCCAGGACACAGGGATATTGTGTTGTACCCTGGTCAGGGTACCGGGTTGGGCCCTAACACTAGGGCTGAAAGGGGAGTGGATGGGCTGTCATCCCTGGACTAATGAGAGAGATGGTCAAGGTGACAGGACAGTGCTGTGACGGGAGCACAGATTCAGGGTCTGTGGCCTTGGGATGTGAGAGACACTGCAGGAGAGGGAGATGAAGTCTGCAGGGCGGGCCTTCCCTGCACGCGCCCCATAGAGGGCCTGCCAGGAGCAGCCCTGCAGCGCCGTCGGGCAGGCTCAGGAACAGTGGTCTGTTAGTTGCAGCAACGGGTGGACAGGTGCTCTCCCATGTCACCATGAAAACCCACCGTCTGGCGATGTCTGATGTGGCTGATGCGGGCCACATCAGAAGGCCACAGCTGGGTATAGGAATGTGGAGCTCAGGGCTTGTGTCCAGGAGGCCCTGTGACCTGGCTTCTCAGCTCCTGCCTGCTCTTCCTGCTGCCTTCCAGTTGTCAACCCCTGTGCTTAGGGTGGAGTGACTTGCCCCGCTTGGCTGCCTCGATGCAGGGCAGAGGGTGGGGCCTGTTTACCAGGCTCCCCGGATGCTTCTGGTAGGGAAATCAGGAGAGCTGAGTGTGAGCCTCACCCTCACAGGCCCCTGCATGCAGGAAGAGCTGAGCCCCAAGGGATCACTGCACGGCAAGGTTTGGGTTTGAATCCTGGCTCTGCCGCTGGGCCATTGTGTGAGCTTCTCACCGTGCTGACCTCTCTGAGTCTGTTCCCCATGTGTAAGATGACATAAGACAACCGCCTCTTAGGGCTGCACTGAGGCAGAAACGAAACCATGCATGTGGACCTGGCACTCTCTGGTGTGTCTTTAGTGTGCGTGCGGCTGCCGCTGACTGCTGATCCATCTGACATCCCCAGTGACATGGGTCATTCACTGCTTACATCTACAATGTGTAATGTTTACGAGTATTAAATTCTTATCTGCTCTTTCCTATGTGTGCCACCAGTTCTTCCAGCGAACAGGGAATTGTGTCGCGGTGGTTTCACCAGTCCTAGAATCAGGAGTGGTGGAATCAGAACCCTCTGGAGATCTTGTCTCCTAGATCTTGCCGTCTCTACATGCTCCACACCTGGAGTCTTTACTCCTACTGCTCCCCATGTTGTGCCCCCTTGGGCTGAGACCTCCAAGAGCTTTATCAAGGCACAAGTTTCTAACGGGGTCAGTAAAAGCAAGTGTGGCCACTTTGGGTCACCATTTTGCTGGGTAACCATTGACTGGAGCCAGCCCTGATGACCCCTGCTCCATTGGACCACAGCCCTCTGCATCTGTATCTTACCTGCCCAGAGCACATGATTCTCCAACAGGCCTGTGGACAGGGCTGAGGTGAACATTTGCACTTGACTGAGAGGAAGCAGGCTCAGTGGGGTAGAACTGTCAGTAATACTTCTGAAGAGGGGTGTCCCAGCCACAGAGAATGGCATGAGCAAAGGTGGAGATGAGCAGGCACAGACTTTAGGGGCCCCCTCCCTCATTGTTTCACTCCAGTGTCACCACTTGTGTCCCCTCAGTCAGAAACACTCTTCCCTGGGGCCTGCAGGCTCACTGCCTCATCTCCAGGCCTTTGCTAAAATGTTGCCATCTCAGTGTAGCCTTCTCTGACTACCTTATTGAAAATGCAATGTTCTGCCCACACCAGCCACTTTCAACCCCCACCCCCGCTTCATTTTTCTCTTTAACACCCACCACCAGCTGACATACCTTGTATATTGCTTATTTATCTTGTTTGCAGTCTGTGTCTGCTAGAATGTAAGCGCTATAAAAGCAGGAGATTCGATCTTTTGTTCACTGACAGTATCCTCAGCACACACAAGTGACAAAGTAGGGGCTCTATACAGATTTAATGAATTGTCGGGAGGACCACTCTGATTGGCTCCAGGTTTAACTGGTGGGGGCTACAGAGCTGAGGCCATACCTTGAGCTTCAAACTCAGACCCAGTGTCCACCCTAGGTTCAGAGAGGTCAAGTAACTTTCTCAAGCTCACACAGCCAGAAAGTGCTAGAGCTAGATACTGAACGTGAATCTCACTACTCTCCGTTTTGCTTACAGTAATGGAGACAAAGCAGAAAGCTCATTCATGTTATGAAGCTGTGTTTTTGCCTGTTCCATCCTGGGCCAGGATGACCTACCTGTTCAGGGGCTGTCCCTCCCACTGGTCAGTGGGCTCCTCATCTCAGAAGAAACTACATTTTATTCATGTTACCATCTCCCCAGCGGCCTCTTCAGACATGGCGTATACCAGGTACACGTGAGTGAGTGAATTAGTGAAAAAGATGCTCTGGATGCCGGTGGAGTTGGACCCCCATGGTTTTAGTCTTGGCCTCTGCCTCTTACTAGCTGTGTGAAACTGGCAAGTTAATTTCTCTGATCCTCAGTTGCTGTGAAATGAGGATCTTGGCACTTACTCCTTTGGGTTATTATGTCCTCATAAATGCAAAGATATGGGAACAGGAGCTAGCACAGAGTGCAGAATACATGTTAGCTTAAAAAAGGGGGCAGACTTAAAAAAAAAAGGAGATCTCTGAACTCTGTGAGTGCTGCGTCAGTGGAAGTGTGCAAACAGCTGGTGAAAACCCTTGGGCGTTTCATTTCATCCTCACAGGTACTATTACTACCTCCATTTTACTGATTAGAGCGCTGAGGCATAGAGAGGCTAAGTCTCTAGCCCAAGCCAGCTTAGGAGACTGTGGCGGAAATTAACCGAGCAAGGAAAGCGATCAGGAGGAGCCAGACTGGCCAGTATTAGCTCTCAAGGGCCCCCTAGAGTCCTGGACTAGGATGCTCAGGATAAACGTGCGGCTGGTCCCGCGCTCAGAGGCATCTGGGCACCACCCGCCTCCGCCCTGCCTCTAGTCTTCAGGGTTGTCCAATCCCACAGTCTTCATGTAAATAAAGCACCTAGAGAGAGCCTATGAGAGCATCAGGGGCGTGGTCTTTGCCCACCTCCAGGGCAACGTTCTGATTCATTGTTAAAATAAAGAGGCTTTGACCTCAGCATCCCCCCCAGCACCCCCTGTTTGCGGAAACCTGAGCTGAGGTTAGTAAAGCACAGCGGAAAGGATGGGAGGAGGGAGAAGGTGGTGAGGAGGAGAGGGCGAAAAGGTAGAGGGGTGAGGGATATGGGGAGGGACCGGCTGACTGGCTGGAGAGAGGTCCCGGGGTCCATTCTCCGGGTGGGGCATTTGTGTCCACTGAAGATTTTTTTATTGTTATATCCACACCTCAAGTGCATTTCAGAAAAGGATTCTGCCAACTGGTTGGGGGTGGGGAGGAAGAAGTGGAGCAGTGCGGGGCACGGAGGGGTAGAGCCACCCTGAACAGCAGTCTCCATCTGAAGAGATGCTCCTTTTTTTTTTGTGGCTGGACCATGAAAGAACCACCCAGACTGGGCAGGACGAATGTGCACCCCCTCCACCACGGGGAACAGGGTACAACGCAGGGAGATGGCGGCCCAGAGAAGATCGGAGACCCTGGGGCCACCAACGGGCCAGTGGGAGCCCCTTCACCCCCCGCCACACAGCACCCTGCCGCCTTTCCAGGTCTGGTGGTGACGGAACCTGGAACCTTTGCCCTGACTGCCCCAGGGGAGGATGTGAAATTCCCTAGCTCTCAGGTGAGATTGGCAACAAAGCCCCCATCCCCTGGGATACTGTGGAAGAAACTCTCCAGGTGAGGACAGGTATGGGTTGTGACCTGGGTGCACCATAAGAGGCATGTGCGTCTGGCAGTATGGATTCCTTTCGCCCTCATCTCCTCCTGGGGCTCTGTATGGGTTAGGAGGGCGTCTTCAAGTCACTCTTCTTCCAGAGCTTCCCCTTCCACACACTTGTATGGCATCGGAGCCCTCAGTGGTACAGAAGGGACAGCCCTGTGCTCAGGTCAGAACACCAGGACTTCTCTTTGGCCAAGTTCTGCCACACACTTGCTGTGCGACCTTAGGTTGTTCACTTTTGTCCGTGACATTGTCCTCAATTCTGAAAATAGCTGGCTGGCCTTTTGCCTCACTCCCGGTATTTCCCAAGAGACCTACGTGAGTTGGCATGTGATCCAGCGCCCCTTGCTTCCACCTCCAGTGGGGGTGTGGGGCACACAGACCTGGGTTTGAATCCAGTCCAGCCACTGGGACCTTGAGCAGGTTCTGGAACCTCTGTGAGCCTTCGTTGCCTCATCTGAAATTGGCATTAATTTTCTCTACAATGCAGGAAAGCTGTACCGTAAGGGCATTTCAGCTTTGGAGTACACTGGAATCTCCTGGAAGACATGTTTAAAATGCACACCCCCAGGCCTCACCTCTGGACAGATCCTGACTGGGCAGATCTGGGGAGGGAACTGAGAATATATGCATTTTATGAGCAGCTTGGCCTAGTCTAATGCAGGGTCCTCAGAACACACTTGGAGCAACACTGCAGTAACGACTAGAAAGCATATAGCAAATGCTTGGCAGAGTGCCTAGTGCTTAGTAGGTGCTTAACGAGTGTTTGTTGAATGACTAAATGAACAAATGAATGAATGGATGGATAATCTTATTTCCTTGGTCCTTGTCTGTCCAGGTACAAACTGTGGCTGGGGTCCAGGGGGGCTGCCAGCCAGTCAACTCATTCTTTCCTCACCCCCATTCTTCCCAGGCCCCATCATCAGAACACAGGAGCAGCCCTGGCCTGACTCAGCTGATATGGAGGGGGCAGCTGGGAATGCCCCCTGTGAACACTTTGAGGCCAATGTTTGTCAAAACTGCTCCTACCCTGAGGAGGCCCACAGAGCAAGGCCCCAGGTGGGTCCGTTTTCCTGAGTGGTCAGGGGTGTTTGGGGTGGGGAGTCTGAGATGGGCTGGGACCTGGCTGGGCCACTCATTGGCATTTGAGCCCAGACACGCCCTCCTCCTAGGCGGAGCCTCTATTTCCCCAGCTGTACAATGAGTAGGTGATGGGACTGTGTCAATATTTCCCAAATGCCATTCATTCTCCTCCCGCTTTTAAGATTTTTGTGCCACAGCTTCATGTAATCTATTAACTCACCTTATTGTTCTTTAAATCAAGACCCTTTTTTTCACTTACACTAAAACAGAACTTTACATCACGACCACAAATAGAAAACCAGGATCATATCTTTTATATAGAAGGTTAAAAAGAAAGAAAAGACAAAAAAAAAAAAAAACAGAAATGCCATTAAATTCTAACTAGAGAGCATTATTGGCTGAAGGCTCTGAGCCTGAGTCCTGCAGCCTCTCTGTTAACGAAGGAGACTGACAGGTGTGAGAGAGGCATTAATGATACTCCAGAGCAAACTGCAGACCTCCTCCTTGAAGGTACTGAAGGAATGAAAGAAAGGGGAGGTGTTTTCTCACTGTGGGGTCGATGTGGTCTTAGGCCAAATCCCAGTACCCATAAACCCAGAGTGGCAGACATACACTGGTGAGGAGCACGGGACCTGTGAATCTCCACGGGCCTTTCCAGCCTTGACCTGTTATGGCTCTGTCATTCCCAGAGGGTCCTCAGGTCCTCTTGAGCCTGGGAGCCAGCACCCTGCAGGGGGTTAGGCTCCAAGAGGTGGCCACCAAGAGGAGTCACCGTTTGCCTTTGGAGCCAGGCAGGCCAGAGCTTCCGGGCTAGGTTTGCTAATTCCCTGCTGAGTGACCTTGGGTCACTTACCCTCTCTGGCTTCACTGTCCTAAAGAGTAAAGGTTGGGCAACAAAGCTTCTCACTCAGGGCGTCTGGCACCACTTAGCCCAAGTCACATGTAGGTAACTCAATACACGTTCATTTCCTCTCTTCCTCCTTCCTGCCCAGAAAAGCAGACCTGGGAGATTCCTTTCTACCTGTCCTGATACCTGCAATAACAGCTCCCTCACCATCACCCCCAAATTCAGGGGACCGATGCCTGAAAACCCTGTGCGTCCGTCTCCCATACAAAGGACTTTCTCCCAAGTAATGAACAGGAGGAGAAGTCTGGATTCTCCTCCAGGTCCGAGTCCTGGTCTCAGTCCCACCACTTCCTGGCTGAGACCTCGGTCTAGCTCATGTATTCACACATATTGAACAGGCACTTAAAATGTGCCAGGCATTAGGCTATGTTGAGGAAGCGGTGATAAGTACAGACACAGTCCCTGGTTCATGGGGCTTGTAGTCCAGCAAGAGAAATGAAGCCTAAGAAATTAATCATGCAAATCATTCTGGTTGTGATACATGCTGTAAGGAATGGCCAGTGGCATGATAGGTTTCTCTGAGGAAATGACAGTTCAGCTGCTTGGAATTGGCCAGTGAATTTGGGGGAAGAGGAGAGGAAGGGGGCAGAAGGTACAAAGAAGCCGAGGCAGAAAGGAGGGGGCATGTTGGAGTATGGAGCTGGGCTCACCAGGCCTTGTGAGGCCTTGTGGACATGCCGACTTCATTAGACTTTTTCCTGAGAGGCACAGGAAAGTCTTAAACACGGGAGTGATGGGATCAGAACTGCATTTTTCAAAGTCACTCTGACTGCAGGGCAGAGAATGGAGTGCAGGGAGTGAGAGTGTATCGGGGTGACCAGTGAGGCAAAGGTGCAACGACTCATACCAGAGAGGATGGAGACCTTGAGATGGAGAGAAATGGGCGCATTTCAGAGCTAACGGAGCAGACGAATCTGAAGGATTTGCTGCCTGAGGAGCGTGGAGGAGGTAGAACATGGCTGACTTCTAAGTTGTTTCCCGAGGCAGATACTTGGGATAGGAGATCTGTCTGGAGTTGTTTGGGGTGGTGAGTGAGAGGTGCCTGTGGGCCACCCTGGAGATGAGTGTCACTGAATTACGCAGCCCAGGAGCCACATGTCCGCAGGACACAGAGGCTTTTAAGCCATAGGGATCTGGCGCTGATGACAGTCTTTCTTGCTCACGGATGAGCAGTTTCAAACATGTGGAGTCACAAAACCAGTGTGTGTTAAAGAAGCCTTCCCTGCCTCCCCCAGCCTGCACAGGGCTGTGAGGTTCCCAGCTGAATCCTGATGAAGGTATCTCCAGGGAGCGGAACCGGTTCTGACATCCCCACCTACCCTAGAACATGCAGGAGTGGCTCAGGCCCCAGGGCAGCCCTCTCCCTGAAGCCTGTTCCAGCTCCCCTGGGAGCCTGGCTCTGGATGCTTGCGTGTCTGCTCTACTCTCAGCCGAGTCTCTCTCTCTCTCTCTCTCTCTCTCTCTCTCTCTCTCTCTCTCTCTCTCAGGCTGGGGCGTGGGGGCGGGGTTATCTCTGGAAATCACTCCGCCTTTACCAGGTCATGGCCAGGCTCTGGATGGAGGGCGGGGGCCCAGGTGAGGGTCCTGGTGTATGTCAGGCACCACACATCCCTTTTGAATGTATTTGCTCTTACGTGTATTTAACATTCTATCTATGTAACAAGAACAGAATTCTGTTTACTGTTTTTACATTACCTATTCTATTTAGGATGTATAGAATTTAGGATCTAAGCCCTTTACAAATAGTAACTCATTTAATTCTAGAACACTTAGATGGGTCACCTTATCATTCCAGTTTTGTAGATGAGAAAACCAGGTTCAGAGAGGGGAAGCCACCAGGCTGAGGACACCCAGCCGGGAAGTGGAGGGGCCAGGATTGGGCCTGATGTCTGTCTGAGGCCAGGGCCTGTGCTGACCCGCCAGACAGGAAATCAGAGCCAAGGACTGGCTGCCGGGCCTGGTGCCTGTGGTGGGTAGTGATGGGGGCGGGGGTGAGAGCAGGGAGGAGGTGCCATGACCGGCTGGGGTTCCTACTGGGCCCAGCTGGGCTGGGACCCCTTGGCAAGGCCCCACTAACTGCTCCCTCCTTGTTTATGTGGCGAGGTCCCCAGGGTGGCTAAGGCGCCAGGCCGGGCTGTGGACCTGACACCTCCCGCTGCCGAGCTCTGATCAGAATCTGGCTGTAGGGCAGGGGGCGAAACTGAACCCGGATGAACGCCTCTGGCTTGGATGATACAGCAGACACCCCGGCCCCAGTCCTTGGCCCTGCCCAAGCCCCGCTAGTGGCCATCTTCTTGGAACCCAGAGAGTCTGTGTCTACCCTGGGGCTGTGGCCAGGCTGTGGCCTTGGCCCTGGGCTCTGGGCTCCAGGCTCCAGGCTCCAGGGTCCCTAGGGAGCCCATGCGCAGGCCCCCACCCAGCCAGCTCTCAGGTGAGCTGTGGGGATCAGGTTCCTGTGGTTTCATGTCCTGCATTGTTCTTGGCTGGGCCCTGGCTTATGAAACAGTAATGAGGGGCCCCTGCTCCCACAGCCGGCCCCTCTAAGGTTTCCGCTACCTCGGCCGCCGCCACGGCCCAGAGTCGGGGCCTGGGAGGGCGGCAACGTGGGGGCCTGAGCCGGAGCCCCCCGGGGACGAGGGTGCTGACAGCCGCCAGCCGCCACCGCTGGAGCCCGCCGCCCAGGTAACCTGAGAGGAGGCGGGGTACAGGGTGCTGTGGCCGCTGTCTCCCACCACCAGGGGAGGGCCCTGCCACCCCAGGAGGTGGGGAGGAATGGGGGGGCCTTCCTGGAGGTGAGCAGCTGTTCCCCCTGGGTGAGCCCAGCACCAGCCTTCGCAGGTGTGGCCTTGCTGAAGGCGAAGGGAGAGAGAAGCTGTGGACCTCTGCCCCCACCCCGGGTCCTTGACCCTCCAGCCTGGAGCCCCTGCCTTTCCTTCAGTGATGCAAATCTCTCCTTTCCTCCAAGGCCCTCCTCTCCCATCTTCTCCCTCAGACTACCTCTTTCTCCCCCACTCTCAGGCCAGCTTAAACCTTCCTCTTCACCTTCCTCCCTCATCTTTGTCTTCTAGCTATAGAAAACCATCTTGGGTCCTTCAGTGTACCTTATATCCTCAAGCACAAACACCTACCTATGTGCCAACACACGCATATAAACAAACTCTCACGCACTGATGCAAACATATGCACTAGTGTACCGCCGGACTTGGATACACATGCAATCACGTGTGCACACTTGCACACACACAGACTTTTATACGCACACATACCTGTACACGTGTGCAGGCACTCACCCTGTACCTCCGCCAGCCCCCAGCTTGGGTCCCCAGGGGCGCTCTCAGCCTGATGGACAGCTCTCCTTGAGAAGTCTGAGATCTCAGGAGGAGATGCCTGGAGACTCGGTTGCGGGGGAGGGGCTGAGCAGGGGAGGGGACCTGGGCCATGCGGTGCCTCCTCTCTCCAACTCTGTCCCAGGAGCCCAGGAGCCCTCCAGGTGCTGAGGCACCCTACTGCGACTTGCCCCGCTGCCGGCCTGCGTCTGAGGACCCGCTCAGTGCCTCTGTCTCCAGTTGCCAGTCTGTGGTGGGCCTGGGCCTTGGGCCAGGGCCTGAGAGGTGGGTAGAGCCCCAGGACCTGGGGAGGGGCTCCCCGGGGTTGCCCTCACTCATCCTACCCCACCCCCACTTCATGGTAGCAGCGTCTGTGATGACTGCTGGCATGGGTCACATGGTCAGTCCATCCAGCTGGGCACACGCAGGCAGTGGGCATGTTTCTTGGGCCCTAGGTCAGCTTCGCTCCAGGGGATGGAGCAACCATGCACCCACCCTGCCTTGGGTGTGGTCCACAGCCCGCTCACCTTTCCTGGTTCCCTTTGCACAGCTTTAAAAAATTAAACAGGTTTATCATCTGCTCACCTGACTGTGCGCTGCGCCTGGCTCTGGGGTTCCCACCACCCCAGTGCTGAGCTGAGCTGAAGTCCCCCTCTAGAGCTGAGGTACTTTGGAAGGACATGTCTGAGGGTCTAGAAGGCTGGTATCCAGCTTCAGCTCCATCCCTGTTGGGCTGTGGGACCATGGGCAAGTATTTCCCTCTTTTTGTACCTGTTTCCCTGTTTAAGAAATAAGAATTGAATCAAATCAGCATTGCTTCAGGAACATGTATTCCTCACTGGTAGATGATATTATTATTATTATTATTATTATTATTATTATTATTATTATTGTTATTATTTTGAAAAACCAAAAGCTCTGCCGTCAAATATGTTTTGGAAAGTGTGATAAACAAAGTTGAGTATCTTTCTTGCACAACTTGTCAGAGCCTTCAGTTTGCAGGCATGCATTTTGAATGGGAGAGGTAGAAGTGTATAGTATGTCCTAAACTTATTTGAACACAGACCACTTTTGCAGGAGTAATCACCCATTTCCATCTTGTAGGCCAATCTGTGGGTCACTCTTTGGGGAGGCTGTGAGCTCTAAGCCTACTTGGGCCCGTGGCCACTCCAACTGGCTTTTCTAAGGCGAGGCTTTTCTCTGCGGCACCCTCTCTTGGCATCCAGACCGGTGGCCCTGTCACCGCCCCTGGAGCTTGGCTCCCTCTCAGAGTTTCCCATTAGCCCAGCACAATTCTGTCTTCTTCGTCTTACTGATCTTGGGGTCACTGCTGCTCCAGCGACAGAGGGTTGGAGCTGAGGCCACAGCCTTGGTTTACAACACTGCTCTGCAATCTTGGCCAGTCCCTTGGCCTCTCTGAGCCTCAGTTTCTTCATCTGTAAAATGGGACTCCTTAGCCATTGTAGAAAAACAAGGCAGCCCATATCAAGGGCCCAGCACAGAGAGCCCCCTCTTCCACTCTAGCGTGCGATGTGTGTGTACCTGCCTGGGGGTGGAACTCCTTAATTCTCATTAGTTTTTGCGGAAAAAGTCATGGGTTTGTCTTTTCTCCCAGGGGCCCATCTGCAGGGCTCCCTGCAGAGGGCCCCACCGCTCACCCCAGGAGCAGGAGCGGAGACCCCGAGGCAGTGCCCTATCTGGAGGGCCTAGTCTCCCCGCTCTGTGACAGCTTCGACGAGGGCCCTGACTCTAGCGCCAGCTACAGTCCCGACTGTGACACCCCTGATGATACCAGCGACTCGTCCTCTGTGGTGAGCTGGGGGTGGGAGCCTGAGAGCCAAAGTGGATCCCCGCTCCGTGCCGGCCCTGGGGTCCCATCTAAACTTCCAGAGGAGGGCTGAGCCTCTCAAACCAGCGAACTGGGCCAAGGGTCTCTGGAGACTTAGCGGGCACCTCAGGCTCCCCAGACTACCCACTTGGGAAAGGTATGGGTCTCTGCAGGGCCAGCCCAGGAGGGCTTGGGGTCTGGCTGTGAAAAGATGGGGGCGTTTCAGTTGATGGGAAGCTCCACATGAATCACCAATGGGCTCAGGCTGCCGAGAACTCTGAGGTCACAGGTTACAGAGGGCCAAGATATTGGGCGTGTTGTCAGAGCAAGGATGGGACTGGCCCTGGGCCCTGCTGTGGTCATACGTCGTCGAGCCACATGACCAGCCCTGGCAGAGCACAGAGGGCAGGGAGCAGGCTGGGGGGTGCCTGGCCAGGGCTGGGGTCCACTGAGCCCAGAAAAGAGACTCAGGGGAACTTCGTGGACATTTACCCCTCGAAGTGCTGTCACAGGGTGGAACCCCCTGAGGGAGGTGATGGAGAAGTTATGAGATGGCAGGCATGGGCTCAGGCTCACCGTTCCCCTCTGAAGTAGAGACTTTTATGGCCCCATTTTTGGGCAAGAAAACTGAGGCTCAGAGAAGGGAAGCAATTTATTTGAAGCCACATGTCTGGTAAGTGGTGGGGCTAGGCTTTGAACCCACTTTTCTCTGGACCTTAGGGGTGTCTCTGGAGTGAGGTCTGCTACGCCAAGGCCCTCCTACCATGCAGAATCTCACTGTCCTGGGTTTACTGTGTGACTTTAGGCAAGTTCTTAGTTCCAATGGATATGCCTACCTCACAAGGTTGCTTGAAGATTAGCTGAGTTTATACCTGCAAAGCACCCAGCACAGTGCTGAGTATAATAGAATCGATGTTATTTCAATGTCAGTTCCTTTCCCTTCCTTCGATCTGTCTCATGCAGGTAGTTCATGCTTGGGGGGTCTCTCTTCTTAACCTTCAAACACGCTTTCTGCTCCCCTCCCCGGCAGGACTGGGACATTGTCGAGAAGCAGGAGGAGGCCCCCGGCTGGGACGAGCTGGCTGTGATGATCCCTCGGAAACTGCAGGAGGGGCCAAGAGCTGACAGTGCCCGAAAGTCTCCGTCTCTCCTCACCCGGTCCCCTGTGGGTGGAGACCCTGCAGGCCAGAGAAAGGAGGGTGAGTCCTTCCGCCAGGCCAGGTTGGTCCCTATCACTCCAGATGTTGCAAGGGCCAAGGGGCCTGCTGCCCAGAGAGCCATCTTACCGGGCACCTCGGGCACATCTTTCTTTGGTCGCGCAAGTCTTAATAGTAATGGTCTCATATATAATTATGGAGCAGCCACGATTTGCCAATCAACCTGCTTTAAATACATCATCTTACAAATGGTGAGTTAGGATTTCCAGGTTGCAAGTGACAGAAACTGGCTGAGTGAAAAGTCCAGGGGGAGATGATTTCAGGCATGGCTAGATCCAGGTGTTCAAACAGCATCAGAAATCTGGTCTCTGCTCTGCTTTGTTTTGTAGTAGCTTCCTCCTCAGCCAGACCCTCCCCTGTAATGGCATGATGAGCAGCAGGACTGCCAGGATGTATCCCCCATAGACAGAAGGCATAGTCTTCCCAGTGTGGATCATATGCCCAACCTGGTGATCATAAATGGGGGCAGCCCCCTGTGCAAACCTCATGGCCTGAGCGTGGGGAAGAAGAGATGGCCCAAAGGGAATCAGGGAAAGAGACAAAGCGGCTGGTCACACCAAGCCCACAGATGCACATGACACGGGTCAGCATCTTGCTGGTATGTGAGCCCCATGGGCGGGACCCCAAAGCTTGGACCTTTTATCACTACTATGCTGTGTTGCCTCCTGATCTGTGTCTTCAGCATCATTTGGATTTGGGGATGTGGGCCAGGGCCTCCGTGTCTTAACTCCAGTGGGCAGTCCCAGCTTCCCATGGCTCCTATAGTGTTCAATCACCAAACATGCCAGCACTAACTATGCCTAATATCTGGTGCTAGATGCCTTGGGTGTTCAAGAGGAATTAAGATGTGGTCCCTCCCTCAAACAGCTCATCATCCTGTAAAGCAGGCAGGTGGGAGATGACGAACAGAATCCAGGACAGAGGAAGAACAGAAGCATGTACAGTGCTGCAAGCGAAGGGCTGGATGGAGGGTGCAGCCAGAGGACAGAGAACTTGCCAGCCAGGGAGGGACTCAGAGGGGTACCTCTTGCACGTGGAGCTCTAGCCGAGGAAACAGCCTGGGCAAAGGCTTGGCGTGTGACTAGGGCGCAACCTGGTATATACAGCTCGAACACAGATGGGGATGGACAGTTGGGCCAGACCAGCTGGGCCTCAAGAGTCTAGCCAAGGAGTTTGGACTTTCTTCTCTACGTAGCAGGGTGCCATGGCAGGATTTTGGGGGAGGGGAGCGATGTGACGAGACCTGTGCCTGAGAAAGTTGACCGTGGCGAAGGTGTGAAGCATGAACTGGAGCAGGGCGAGGCTGAGGGATGCGAAACCAGAAAAGGCACTTTTGCAGCCGCTGTAATGAAAACTGGTTCAAGCACGAATCACTGGCTTGTTGCTAATTCCTGGGTGAAAAGTTGCTGGGGAACAGGATATTCACACCAAGGGTCACCCCTCAGATTACGAGGGAAAAGGCACCCTTAGGATGGGAAGATATGGCACATACCACCTTAACCAAGTAGCTGCTCAGCATCCCAGTGTGGGACAAAACAGCACCACGTCCCCCCATCTGATGCACAGGGGCGCACGGCATTCTTCCCGAGTCTTCTCGTTAAAAACGCACTGCCTGTATCTAGTCCCGACAAAACATCAGACGTACCCAAATTGAGGAACCTTCTGCAAACAATCAACGAGACTCTTCATGAAAGACAAAAAAAAGGTCTGGGGAGCTAGCTGTTCCCAAACAAAAGAGGCTACAGAGACAGGGAATTAAATGCCGCGTGGGATCCTGGATTGGATCCAAGATGGGAAAAGTTATGACATTATTGGGACAGTCTGTTCTATGTCACCACCAGTCCAGCAGCTCAGGCACCAAATCTCACCTTTTCCCAATTCTTTTTTCTTCACCCTTTAAATCCAGTTTTCAGCCGTTCCAGTCAGCACTGCTTCCACAACACACCTCTAATCTGTGCCCTTCTTGCCATCTGTGCCACTGCTCCCTGGCCAAGCCACCCCTGCCGCCGGCTGGCATTCCTGCCAAAGCCCCCTCAAGGCCTCCAGTTTCCGCCTGGCCTGCTTCGGTCCATTCCCACGACTGCAGCTGAAGCCATCTTTAAAAACATTCATCATTATCTTGTCACCACCCCATGCCCTACTGCCCTGCCCCACCAGGCCCTGAGGGAGACGATGTAGGGAGAGGTAATAATACATGGAGACTAGACACGTCCCCAGTGAGAGTGACATGATAGGCAGGCGGGATTTTGTACTAAATACCTGCTTTCTTGCTCTTAAACAAATGGGCAGCATGGTGTGGGGGACCCTCACTTTGTGACTTGCTTGATCAAAGGCAGTCACCACTGTCCACCTGGTGACAGGGTCCCAAATTGCAGGCAGTGGGCCAAGGCTCAGGAGGAATTAGCCAAATCTGGGAAGCTAAGACTCCTGACATCCCTCTCAGGTTTGCACGTTCCAATTTGCACACCCCTTACCTTGAACCTACCTCTTCTCTCTTTAGATACTGGCGGTGGGAGCCGAAGTGCCGGACAGCACTGGGCCAAGCTCCGTGGAGAAAGTGGGCACTTCTTGGAGCGGCAGCGGTCAGCACCAGCCCAGGCCGCCTCTGCAGCGCCACCGAGCGCGCCTCGGAGCGCCGCCCCCCAAGCTTCCTCTCTCCGCCGCTCCGCCCAAAGCAATGTTGCCCAGGCTACTTCCACACAACTCAGCGCCCCGCGAGCCTCCTCTCCCCCTCAAACCGCCCAACGGGACAACCCCCAGGCCACATCCAGCCAACAGGACACCGCGAGGGCCTCTCCCACGCAGCGGAACAGCCCCAGAGCGTCCTCTCCCGCAAGAGTCGCCCCACGGGATAACCCCAGGACCTCGTCCACACAGCGAAGCATTTCTCGAGTTCCGTCTTCCCCCAGAGCCACGCAACAGGACAAATCCAGAACCTCGTCCACCCAACAGGGCGACACTCAGACTTCTGTCTCTACGTGTTCTCCCCCGCGGGACAACCCCAGAGGCCCCTCTCCCAACCGGACCCCCCAGCGGGAAAGTTCTAGAACGTCCTGTGTCCCAAGGGACAACCCCAGAGCCGCCTCCTCTCCCAACCGGACCACCCAGCGGGAAAGTTCTAGAACGTCCTGTGTCCCAAGGGACAACCCCAGAGGCCCCTCTCCCAACCGGGCCGCCCAGCGGGAAAGTTCTAGAACGTCCTGTGTCCCAAGGGACAACGCCAGAGCCGCCGCCTCTCCCAACCAGACCCCCCAGCAGGAAAGTTCTAGAACGTCCTGTGTCCCAAGGGACAACCCCAGAGGCCCCTCTCCCAACCGGGCCGCCCAGCGGGAAAGTTCTAGAACGTCCTGTGCCCCAAAGGACAACGCCAGAGCCGCCGCCTCTCCCAACCAGACCCCCCAGCCAGAAAGTTCTAGAACGTCCTGTGCCCCAAGGGACAACGCCAGAGGCCCCTCTCCCAACCGGGCCGCCCAGCGGGAAAGTTCCAGAACATCTTGTAGTCAACCGAACATCCCCAGAACCTCTTCCACCCAACGGGACAACCCTCACCCCTCTCCTTTTCGGCGGGACAACCCCGGAACCTCCTCCCCTCAGTGCTCCACCCCACAGAACAACCCTGGACCATCCTCTCCCCGTCGCTCCACTCAACGAAACGAGCCCAGGAATTCCTCTCCCCATCGTACCAACAAAGACATTCCCTGGGCCTCCTTTCCCCTGCGGCCGACCCAGAGCGATGGTCCCCGAACCTCTTCCCCACCTCGCTCCAAGCAAAGTGAGGTTCCCTGGGCATCCATTGCTCTCCGGCCAACCCAAGGCGACAGGCCTCAGACCTCATCTCCCACGAGACCAGCTCAGCGTGACCCACCCCAGTCCTCCTCCGCCCCTGCCCAGCACCACTCACCGACCCAGGCCGCTCCCTCCTCCCACAACCCGGGCCGCCCCAGTGCCTCTCGGACTTCCTCGCCCCTGTACCCCGCTCTCCGTGGGGCATCCCAGACCTCTTTTGAGTCCTCCCAGCCTCCGTGGGCGGTGTGCATTGGGCACCGGGACGCCCCCCGTGCCTCTTCGCCTCCTCGCTATTTGCAGCACGACCCTTTCCCCTTCTTCCCAGACCCCCGTGCCTCTGAGAGTGAGTCGCCCCGCCATGAGCCACCCTATATCCCCCCGGCCGTGTGCATCGGACACCGGGATGCTCCCCGGGCCTCCTCGCCCCCTCGCCACACCCAGTTCGACCCCTTCCCTTTCCTCCCAGACACGTCAGATGCTGAGAACCAGTCCCCCCAGCATGACCCACCTCAGTTCCCCCCACCGGTGTGTATTGGGTACCGCGATGCACCGCGGGCCTCCTCCCCACCGCGCCAGTTCCCAGAGCCCTCCCTCTTATTCCAGGATCTCCCCAGGGCCAGCACCGAGAGCCTCGTCCCCTCCACAGACTCTCTGCACGAGCCCCCCTACATCTCCAACCCCGTGTGCATTGGGCACCGAGATGCACCCTCCTTCTCTTCCCCACCACGCCAGGCCCCGGAGCCCTCCCTCTTCTTTCAGGACCCCCCTGGGACTAGTATGGAGAGCCTGGCCCCCTCCACTGACTCTCTGCATGGCTCCCCAATGCTGCCCCCCCAGGTGTGCATCGGGCACCGGGATGCACCGCGAGCTTCCTCCCCACCCCGCCACCCACCCAGTGACCTAGCACTGCTGGCATCCTCGCCTCTGCCAGGCAGCTCAGGGGGCTCCCGGGGCTCAGCACCCCCTGGGGAGACCAGGCACAACTTGGAGAGGGAGGAGTACACCGTGCTGGCCGACCTGCCCCCGCCCAGGAGGCTGGCGCAGAGGAAGCCAGGGCCCCAGGGCAGCAACGGGGGCCGCACCCGCAGCCCTGGCCGCGCAGAGGTGGAGCGCCTCTTCGGGCAAGAGCGCAGGTGAGCCCAGGGCCGGGTCGACCTTGTGGGCTGTGGAGGGGGCTGGGCAGCAGGACAGGTGGAAGGGTCCTGGGCTCAGGTTGCCAGATGGAAAGTGGAAGATGTTCAGACCCCCACCTGGCTACTTACTAGCTGTGTGACCTTGGGCTAGTCACTTCATCAGTCTCCTTCCCCACGTGAAGAGTCTTTTTTTGACAATTAAGTGATATTGTGCAGAGCCTCGTGGTTAAGAGTAAAGACCAGGGTCAGGCAGGCTGGAGTCAAATCCCTAATATATGTGACCTGGTAAAGTGATTTCACCTACCTGAGCCTCAGTTTCCTCGTCTGTGAAACTAGAACATTAGTACATTAACTAAACGAGGTTAAACTCTCAGACTCTTTATTGGATCCAGAGTCGCAGGTTTATTTATTTTTTCCTCCTTACGTGAGGGACAAGAAAGTGCCCATGATTTTTTTCTGCCTTACCCCCCTCCCCGCCAAAAAAAAAATCACAGGTACCCATGCCTCCCAGAAAACAGAGGTCAACTGAAAACCTATGGCCAGAGCCATTATTTTGAATAAGAGAACTCAGAGTCACAGACTTTTTAGAGGTTAAAGGTTACTTTTCTGGGCCATGGGGACAACGCCCTGTCCAGGTATCCTGCGAGAGACTCCTTGGTCGGCAGTGCTGCTCACGCAGGAGGTTTATGACCCAGTAGAGCCTCTACTTTTCAGCATCTGGGGAGGGGAAACGTTCCCCTGACCCGGCTGAGGTTTCTTTCTCCATCAGTTCCAGCCTTGGAATCTTCAGGGATTTTGGAGCCGGAATTCCATGAGTTAGGGTCAAGAGAACAACAATAAAAGTAGGGCTAGAGGTCTCAAAACTTGCGGTGTACATTGAATTATAGTGTCTTTATTGAGACCAAGTTGTACAACCATCACACAATCTAACTTTATAGAACGTGTCCCTTAACCGACAGAGCAGGTATAGTTTGCATCCAGAATCCCTCTCTTTGTTGTCCCGTAGGCAACATTTTCTCTTAGATTTGAATCTGCATGAGAAACCTTCTCTTATTCTTCAAATGTCCTTTTTCTGTTTCAAACCATGAACCTATATGACACATTATCACTCAAAGTCCATAGGTTACATTAGGGCTCCCTCTTAGTGGTGTACATCCTGTGAGTTTGGACAAATGAATAATGACATGTATTCACCATTATGATATACAGAATATCATAAAAGCCCTCTCTGTCATCGCTTGTTTATGATTACTGTTTTTAGTCTGATGTCAATTTGCATACTTTGACTTTATCTGATAACTTAGTAGGGATACTGAGATATTTAAACCGAAGTTTTTTTTTCTTACTGAGATAACTTTTAGAGAGATAAAGGTTTATAATAGAAGTCCAGAATATGTTTATACTTTTATTAATCATTTAAGTGTTTTTACACAGATACTTTTATTCATTTTATTTTACTTTCTTGGAATAGATTGTTTACCTTTTTTAAGCTTTATTGAAGTATACTTGATATATAAAAATTGCATATATTTAACATATATATTTTGGTGAAATAGATTATTTACCTTTAAACCAAGGTTTTATAACTTTACTGATTAATTACATTTTCTCCTGTTGTATGACACTTTTTCCAAGTAGAATACCATATGTCCTCTGAAGATGAAATTTTACAAGCTATTTAAGTATGTGGAAGGGACAGACTGAAATTTGAGTGGGTGGCTATAGAGCCATACTTTCATTTTCTCCCTTTTAGTCATTCAACATGTATTTATTGAGCATCTACTCTGTCCACACATTGTTCTAACTGAGCCTTAAAGAGTCATCACATTAAAGCATTAGGAATTTTGGCTTGATATCTTCATTCCCCTCCCACCCCCACTCCCGGATCCTATAAGCACTTTGTAGTCTCTTGAATTGAAAACAGAGCCTTCTGTGGAATTTACTGGACTTGACAACAACTTTGTCCTTTAATACTCTCTGGAGGTGGAAGAGCCTATCTGAACTTCCAAAGGAAACGCATTTCCTTTGTCACCCTCGGTGCAGCCATCCCGACCCTTAGGAACATAATGGTTGGCCTGAGGGCCTTTATGAAAGGGTCAGAATGCTGTTGCTTCAGCATCAGGAAGACTGGGCCTCTATTGGCAGCTCAGAATCTTCCTGATTTCTTCAGTCCTATCTCTCAGTTCCACATGGGGGCCACTTCTCGGGAGGAATCTAGCAAGCGGCAGTTGATAAGGAGAATGCACTCACTTGTGGGGAACACGCTGAGTATTCGCCACCGTTGTCCTCCCCACCCGGTCACATTTGGGGTTTTGGCTTCACGGAAGCCCCTACACCCAGGTTCTGAGGCAGGTGCACCCCAAGGCCTCAGATCTCACAGAGCAAGGAACCTCTCTCTCTCTTCAAATTAGATTAAAAATGGAGTCTGAGCAGGCAGCCCTCAAACTTAGAAACATCTGCTCCAGAGTAGGGAGCTTTGGTTCCCTGTGGGTCAATTGCCAAAAACTGCTAAAAACTTCAGTTACTTTATGGACCCAATTCTAATGACATTGGCAAAAACCATGAGACAATGATAGACCTCGAGTCTGACATTTATTTACTTTCCAGAGCCTATATAGAGTTTCAGCATGGTTCCCAAGCTGGGGACAGACTGCTGGGCACGGTCCCCTCTCAGAACTGCCTAGAGGTTCCTCTCATCTCCCTTCCTGTTGGCTCAGTCAAGGCTCAGACCCCGGTTGTCTCTCAGGCTTCTCCCAGTTCTCTTGGGCCACCAGAGACACAGCTCCGTTTGTCACTTTAGATGGAGCCAACTCTCAAACTCTGTTGGACTAGGTAAACAGTGGAGCGGTCAGGTCTTTTGTTTTGACCCCTAACATATGGGAGGGGACAAATTCTATTCAGTGTTTCTATGTTTCAACAGAGATGTCACGTTAAATACTGATAACCATGGCTACTGATGATTAAGCAAGACAACCGAGTGGAGCTAGGGACTTTTTATAGCTTAGAGGTCATCTCTGTCAGACATGGCAGCAATACCTGAAGTCCAGGTGTCTCAGAGATGACATTTGCATAGATAATTTACGTTGGCCTTCTTGGAATTGTGCAGGAAGGGAATATTTCTTCTTTCTGATTTTGCTAAGAGCACTGTTACCTACAGCCAGGATGGCCTGGAGTTTTCAACGCCAAGTGCAGGAATCCTATTAGTACTGAGGGGAATAAAGGTGGGCCCGGGAAGTCCAAAACTTACCATGGGACAGGAAGAGGGCAGAAAGAAGGGAAGGTGAGGGCGTGGAACATTCTGCATCTCCCATTCCCCCACCTCACGGGCTGTGTGAGATGAAAGGAGATGGGACAAGCGCTTGGCACCTGGAACAGACGAAGTGCTCGATACATGTTTGCTGTCACGGTCATGTGTGAACAGTGCCTGGTAACCAGTAGGTGCTCAATAAATCTTAATTCCCACAAAGGCCAGTCTAACGTTTTTGGGGCTGAGAGGTGGGCTGCTGTCTGGGTAGCAGTCAGAAATAGAAAGTACTGAGTGAGACAGGAGGCGGTCAAGGCCAAGGCTAAGGCTGAGCCCCCACCTTTGCTCATTCCTTTTTCTCATGTAATCTTCACAACGGTCCCATGAGGCAGGTAGAGCGTGTCGACCGTCGCCATTTTTCAGAAGGGGATACTGAGGCCTGAGAGATGTATCCCTCATTTAGGGCCCTTTAGCTGTGGATCCCTGGATCTCCCACATCTTCTCTCATTGCGGGTGGGAGTAGAGGATGTGGGGTGCTGGGAGTGGGACAGTCCCAAGGGCCCTCAGAGGGGCGGCTGCATTTGCTCATAGGAAGTCCGAGGCACCGGGGGCCTTCCAGGCCCGGGACGAGGGGCGGTCGCAGAGGCCCAGCCAAGGTCAGAGCCAACTTCTCCGAAGACAGTCCAGCCCTGCTCTCAGCAGGGAGGTGAGCACTGCCAGCCTGCCCCAGGTCCTGCACCCCAAGGGGTGAGCCACTGCTTCTCCCCTCCCTTAGGTGCAGGTAGGGGTCCTGGGAAGGGAGGACTTTTATGAAAAGGGCAGAGTTCCAGTTATGGGTGTCCAGCTTTCCCCTCTCCCAAAGAGCCAGCAGCTCTTGGCAAAATTGAGGACCCCAAATTAATCCTTTGACAACAGCCCTTCCATGCCGTTCCCTTTCTTTATGAGGTAGCTGCTGCTGCTGCTGCCTTGAGTTTTCAGGGAAAGCCTCGGGTACGTCGTTCTGGCTCTAAGGGCTGTCTGTCTCTCTTCCAGAGTAAAAGTTTGTATTTTTAAGAAACTCTGAGAGGGCAAGGCCCAAGCCAGTGGAACATAGTATTGTGGTGGAAATTCCGGCACCTGATAGCCCAGGTTGGAATCAATATCTTGGGGGAGGAGGAGCTGGAAAAGTGAGCAGCTCTTCGCAGATCTCTTTCCGGAACTGAGGAAAGTGGGTGAGAGGGAAGAGCTGACACCCCTGGGGGAAGATACAGAGACTCTAGGTACTTTTTGGCCTGTTTGAATCCAGGCTGCTGTGGGGACACAGCGTGTCTCTCCCTGAGGCCTGGCTAAGACCCCAGTTTCCTGTGTTCTTAGACAGGCTTCCCAGTCAGGGTCCTGGAGCCTCACCCACATCCTCACCTCATCCTCAGGTAACCACGCCCCTTGCGAAGCAGGCAGAGCCAGCCCGGAGCCGAGCAGAGCCCCCTCATCCCAGGAGCCCCAAGAGGCAGCCTGAGGGGGACCGACGGTTCCAGGGTTCCTCACCACCCCCAAGGACATCAACCAGGACCTCTGAGAGGGAGCGGCGGACAGAGAGACCTCCAGAGAGTGGCTGGGCTGGTCCAAGACGGCCTCTGGGGGGCTGGCAGAGCCAAGAGGAGCTGCCAGGGTCTCGGGGCCCTCATAGACACCTGGAGAGAGGCTGGAACAGCCAGGAGGAGGGCCCAGGCCTGGGGGGCTGGCAGGAACTTAGGGAGCCCAGCCAAGGGGCTGTGAGAGCCCCAGAGGGAACATGTAGGGGTGCTCCCAGGGAGTCTGAGGAGAGCTGGGGGCAGCTGAGTGGCCCCCCTTGCCACAGAGGGCAGTCAGAGCCTCCCAGTAATGGGTGGCAGGAGTCCCCTGACAGGCCAGTGCAGAGGGGCTGGGGCAGCCTTCAGGAGCTGTTTAGTCCTCACCAGCCTATGAGCTCCCCAAACTCCGGGGAAGGCCCAGCAGAGTTCTCGAAATCCTGGAAGCCTGAGACATCTACTGCTATGGGCTGGGGAATGGAGGGAGCATGCCCGCACCTGCATGGCCCCGAGAGGCGACCTGGGTTTGACTGGAGGGACCTGCTAAGCCTTCTCGGGGTACCCAGAGAGGGGGCCTCGGCCCACAGGGAGGAGCCAACGCTCACTTCCTATCTTCCAAGGCTTAACTGGGAAGGCCTCCTAGAGCTCCTGCAGGCCCAGCTACCCCGAAAGGACCCAGCTGGACACTGGGGTAGCCCAACCACAGCTTCAGGGCCAGAGCTGGCTTCCCCAGACACAAAGGATGCCTTGGAACAAGAGCGACACAGCCAGCCTGAAGGCTGGACGGAGCCCATGCTTGTCAATGGACACAGCCCCAGCCAGTGGCCCCAGAGCTTGGCCCAGCCACCCAGCCCTGCCTGCATCTCCACCCAGTGGCCAAAGACAAAAGTGACGAGTGGACCAGAGACCTCAGTTGTGGCTGGTCTGGAGGAGCAGGGCCATCTGGGGAGCAGGAGCCCTGCAGAGGGCCCCAGCTCATCAGTGTGGGAGGTAAGTCAGCGTCACTTCTGAGGGGAAGCCCAACAGGCGCCTCACCCCAGACAAATGTCCTTAGAAAGGTCTCCTCTCAGCTCTTTCCCACCCTCCAAAGCTCAGCTCTACTCCTCTCTTCTGACGGACACCTTTGCCAGCCACCCAAGTGGACAGCAGTGATAATGCCCACCACTTCCGTGAGCTTTAACTACCTGCTAACCCCTGGCCTGGATGTTTTATGGGTATTTTTCCTCACTTAATTTTCATAGCAACCTGATGAGAAAGGCACTGCCAATTTATAAATAAGGAAACTAAGGCAGATATTAAGTAACTTGCCCAAGATTACACAACTGGGGTGAGGGTGGACTCCCGTTCTGGTTGGTGAAGATCACCCTCAGGCCTCAAGCAGGGCGCTCTGGCAGGGCCTTCTCCGCTCCCAGCCCCACTGTACCTGGTTTGTGTTGCCTCTGGTGGCTCATGCCTGGCCCTGGCTGGGACTGCAGCCAGTGTGGTCGCGTCCCCTCCCCCTGCAGCATTCCAAGTTCCTCAAAGTCCAGGACAACCTCACGTACCCCCTCTGACCCCCACAGCTTCTCTCCGGCACAGAGAAGAGGTTGCATAAATGCTCCCTGGTCTGAGTTGGCTGCTGAGACAGGCTGCTTAAATGAGGACCCCCCGAGTCCCTTCCCTGCCTCCTTGGCCCAGCGCAGAGTCGCAGAGTCAGTGGTACTCTGGTGCTGCTTGGAGCATTTATCTGAAGGTGGTAGGTCGGGGGGAGGGTCCTGGAGGCCAGAGACCTGCAGCCTGCCTCAGTTTCCTGAGGATGCAGCATGTAGTTCTGGACTCCCAGGTTCTCCTGGCCCTGGTCCTCTCCTGCGTGGTTGGACCAACCGCTTCCCTGACAGCCACCACTGGGATGATGTGAGGCTCCCGCTCGTTCATCTAACCCACCTCCTCTCCTCGATGTGCAGTCCAGTGCCGCCTCCCCCATGGATGACAGGAGGGTTTGTGGTGTACCAGGCCCTGGGCCCAGTGCTTTACACGCTCTGCATTTACAAGGCTCAGACCTGTTAGGCACTTGCTGGGATCACAACTGTATAGTCATGAGGAATAAGATCACAATGTCGGCTCCAAAACCCAAGCTTTTACCCACCATGTTGTGAGGCCTCAGAGCCCATGACAGGACTACAGAGCCCCCTCCCCTGTATTTCCCTTTTATCTATTGCTTTTATCCATTTGCTTTCTCATTAATTCAATGCACAGACACCAGAGATGCAGGGATGAGCCAACTAGGTCCTGCCCTTAGAACGAAGTGGGGTTTTGGGGGTCCCTAAGCAAGAAGATGCCGTCAGGCTTGTTAAGGAGGCAGGTGGACCACAGGAAGCCCAGGGAGGGTGAGATGCCATTAAATGCTGAGATGATGCAGGCTGGCTGGGTCAAAGGGGGAGGGTTGAAAGATTCTTCAGCTAGATTTATTCCATGGTAAGGCTTGGGTCCCTGGGAGGTTAGGAGGTGGCACCTGGGAAGGGGCTTAAGGGCATTTCGTGGATGACAGCAGAGGCACTGACTGGGTCCCGCTGGGGCTCCAGCTGCTCACCCTCTGTGAAAATCCTTGGCATGGCATTTAAGGCCTCCTGGCCTTCCTTCCACCCCAGATTAGCCCTCTGGTTCTGCTGAGCTGGCTGCAGAGCTCTGTAAGCACCTCCCCCTGCCCTTGCACATGCTGTTCCCCTTGCCCAGGATGCTCTTCCTTTCCCTCTTCACTCACCGAATACCTGCTTATGATGAGTTCCAGTCTTAGATCAGGTGCCCTGTTCTAAGACGCCTTCTCTGAATACTTACCCCACCCCCAGGTAGGGCGATGTCTCCCTTGTGGGCTTGGTAGTTCTGCTACTCCATTTGGTCACATCTAGTTGTCATTACCCCCCATAGGAAACACCAGCTCAATGGAGGCAGAAGTGGTGCCTACTCTGTCTCTATACCTCTGGCCCCTGGCCCAGGGCCTGACACAAGGAGGAACTCAGCTCAGTGGGTAGTTGATCAGTGAGAACATAGAGGCTTAAATGCATGCAAGAAACCAATGGAAAATAGGAGGGTCACTGGGTAGATGATGGATCAATGATAGATGATGGATGTGTTAATGGGTGATGGATAGGTGATATATGCTGGATAAAGTGATGAATAGGGTGGTGAATGGACAGATGGATGAATGTTGGGTAGACTATGGCTGGATGGATGTTGCATGGATGGGTGAATGTTGTGGAATATGGATGATGAATGGTGAATGAACATTGAATGGGTAGACGGATGATGGATGAATGGACATTGGATAGATTGAAGAAGGATACATGGATGTAAGATGTATGGACAGATGATGATTAGAGGATGGATGTATAAATGGGATAATGGATGTTAGATATATGAGTGGATGGGTAATGTCAGATGGATGTTGAATGGATAGATGGATATGTGGATCTATTGATGTTGGATGCCAGATGGATGGATAGATGATGAAAGGATGGATACGAAGGTGGATAGCTAAATGGAAATGGGAATAGCATGGACTAAGATGTGTTCTTTCTTTTCTCCAGTTCCAATCAGAGGAGTCTGAGGAGTCAGAACCAAGAGGAGGCCAAGACTCACTGACTGACCAGAAGCAAGCAGACTCGGTAGTTGGGTCTTGGGTGTGAGCCCATGGGGAGGGGGAGGGAAGGAAATCAGATTGGAGGTGGGCTGACGTTCTCACATGAACTCTGGGGTCATCCAGACCAAAGTGGGCTCTGCCATGGGGTTATCTGTATACATAATGGGGCCTTGAGAAGAGGAGCTCTAGTGGAGCTGGGTAGCAGAACCGCCTTCTGGCTTAGAGGCCTGGGTGGGGTCATAGCCCAGAGTTCTGTTTTTAACTCTACTCGAATGCCTTGAAAAGGTTAGCTTGAATGCCTTCCTTGCGAATGGCAGTTTAGCCCTGATAGTCTCTGAAGGCAAAGTCCCTTCTGGTTCTGGAGGGCTGGCCAGCCTGGGAGAAAGAGTAGAGCTTCCAGGAGCTGGAGCTAGAGAAGTGCTAAAGAGGGTCGAGGAGATGCCACTGTCAGCAGGACCTGGACAGTCTCCAGGGTCTTGGGGCAGGAGAGATGTATGCAGGCGGTGGGACCCACTGAAGCTGCTCTAAGGCCTGGCTGCAGCTGGAATGCATTGCTCTGCTCCACCCCTCCCTATGACCTGCCAAACAGACTGTTCTCATCACCCTCAGCCTCTAGAGAGGTGAGCTCAGAGCCTAGGGCCTGGGCAGCCAGAAGCAGGGGGAAGGAGACAGGCTGTTTGGGGCTATGCTTTCCTTATCCTGCTGTTATTCTGCTGTTTCCCATGCCACCTTCTAAGAAGCTGGGTGTGATGGGCAGGGGAGGGGGGCATCTGTCTAGCAGCCTGGAGCCTCCAGCTCTTGCCCTGCTGCTAGTCAGAGTCGGGGGGATTCTGCCCAACCCCTCACTGTGTACATGAGGAAAAAAGGGGCAGGGGTGTTGTCCCAGGTCACACAGGCAGTCAGTGGCTAGACTCAAACTAGAACTGGGTCTTGGGACTCTCGCATACTGTTCTCTCTGCAACCTGCTCCCCACTTCCTGGCCCTGCCCTGATTCTCTGTGTGGCTTTGTGCAGCAGCAGCAGCAGCACCAGCGTTCCAAGTGCCTGAGGGCCAGTCTTCCCATCTGTGAAATGGGAGGGGACAGGGTCTGATCACTACAGGCACCTCCAGCTCTCACAGGGGCTCCGGCAACTTTGCTCTTCCTCTTTCTGGGTCATTTCTTCATACTTCCTGGAGCCAGAGTTTCGTGAACAAAGAGGAAATAATCATATAGGGGTCCCCTCTAGTCTCCACAAAATGGGCCTATCCCAGTAGCACGGAAAACCTCTCAATCTACCCCCAGGCAGCCACGGCTGGACAGAATTGATAACTGCCTTATTCATTCATTCATTGACATACACTTAGGGAGCACCTTCTGCATGCCTGGGTGTGGGCAGAGGTGAATCAGAGCTCACGGTCTAGTGGTCAGAGCTGTGATGGGGGATGTGGTGGCAGGGTGGGGCAGTCATTCCCAAAGCCCTCCTGGACCTGTGCTTTGATGCTTCATGTTCCGCCTCCGGTGAATCTCTGGGTTCCAGAGAGTCAGGACATCTGATCTCTGTCCTACCTCTCTGTCTGCTCTATGACTTTGGGCAAATGCCTCTGCTTCACTAGAGCCTATTTCCTCCAAAGAGGGTGCATTTGGGGGCCTGCGGGGAGGGGTTGTGTGGTTCTAAGTGCCTGTGATTCATTCCTTTCACAAAGGTGAGGCGAGTAGGCAGATGGGGGATTTGGGACTGGGGGGCCCTTGTATGACCTCTTGGCTCCAAATGGCTGTTGCCATGGAGAAGAGGGACCCTGAGTTCCCAAATCTTTATATATTTCAAGAGAAGCTGGAAATATGTAGTTATATGTTAAATCTCTTGATTATTTAACAACAGAACCTAATGTGAAATAATCTGAAAACCCTATGCGGGCTGAACACACATCTGTAGCCCGCTGGCTACCTGGGGTTCGACTTTAGGGTGGTGAAGTGCATGTCCCCATGGGTGCTGAACCCCAAGAGCCCTGTCAGGCAAACACCATATAGTGTGAACAAGGTAACAAGCTCTGTTCTCCATAGCTCTGGGAGAGAAGGAAGATAGGAACCCTGGGGCCTTTGAGGAGGGCATGGAAGAATGGGCAGGGGAGGTTGTAGTCAGGGACTCCCCCATCCCGCCAAAGGGACCTGGGGGCCAACACTGGACCCTGTTTGACAGGCAGACAAGAGACCAGCAGAGGGCAAGGCTGGGAGCCCGCTCAAGGGCCGACTGGTGACCTCCTGGCGGATGCCTGGTGACCGTCCCACGCTGTTCAATCCGTTCCTGCTGTCTCTGGGGGTCCTCAGGTGGCAAAGGGTAGGCTGGCTCCAGTGGGATGGCAGGGGTAGGGGTGGCGAGAGAGGGGGAGGAGAGGGAAGAGGTTGGTGTTAGTCAAAGAAGAGAGAGTGGGGCCTGAGAATGAGGGCCCACGTGAAAAAGGAGATAAAAGCAGAGTACTGAGCACCCGCTGGTATCTGCAAATGAGTGGGATTTCTCACTTTCAGGGTGAGGGGTGATTGAGTAACCTATGCAGTTGAAAACTCCCCGTCAGCAACCAGACCAAGGGGAGCCAGGTTGGCGGGGAGGGGAGAGGAAGGAGGGCCTGCGAGGGGCTCTGCGATTGCAAAGTGTGTCTCAGTTCTGGGCCTGAGCCAGTTTCACAAACATCTGGCATTACGTAACCCATCTTTTGCCCAAAGAGGCTGTAAACACTCAGGCCTCTGGTTCGGGGTTTCCTCAAGGGCAAGGAAGGGAGGTAGCTGTGACTTGTTCCCTCTTGCCCCCTTCACAGCCAGAGAGAAGGGGCCTGGTCATCTCCAGGAGCCACTGGCTGGCTCATGGGGTCTCTTCTTTCCATGACAGGAGGACTCTGGTCCTCGTGTTGACTCTCCTCCTCTGCCAGCACTAGACTAGCTCATTAGAGACAATTTGCCTATTTTACAGATGAAGGCACTAAGGCTCAGGGAGGCCAGCTGACTTGCCTGAGGTCAAAAGGCTAGGGCTTAGAGGAGCCAGCCTCTTGCTGATTTTCCTCATTTCTAGATTAGAGAATGGCTGCAGCCAAATTCAATGAGCCTCAGATGCCACATCTGTCGAATGGGGAAAAATCTATACAGACACTGAGGGCTGGAGAGAGGGTTCAGGGAGATCAAGATGCACAGAAGTATGATGGAGGTGGGGACAGCACGTCCAAACACTAACTTTCCCATCCACTTCATAATTTCCTCTCTACTGCCATTTGGGGGTTAAAGCGAAAGGGTATTTGGAAAACTACTGGGTGGTATCTTTAAGCCAGGAGCAGGAATTACCTTATCAGCCTAACCAAAGGTCACCAACAGGAAGCAGCTCTGGTGGAGAGAGAGGAAGAGAAATGGGGAAAGGCCTCTGGGGAAATGAGGATGCTGATGATAACCAGCATTTCTTGTGTACCTACTATGTGCTCAGTTGTGTTCAGTGCTCAGCATGCCTGATTGTTTTAATCCTCACCACTAAGGCATACCAGGTACAGTTCATATGGTTTATATGACAGATAAGGAAATAAAGCTCAGAGAGGGAAAATATCACTGGTTCTAGGTCACACAAGAGGCAGAGCTGAGATTCAAGATGCCCCCGCCATCTCTGTGCATCTGGATCTCCGTGAGTCCTCCCTGCACCCACGAGAGTCTCTACAGATTTCCTCCATTAGACATGTGGCAACTGAGGCTTGGCGAGGTTGCAGTTATTCTCTCATCCGGGAATGAGGAGAATCAGGAGCTGAAGGACAAAACTGGCTGCCAGTGGAGACTCTTAAAGAGTTATTTAGAGCAGCTTCAAACATCTCTCGAGCTGGATAGTGAAGTTAGTCTAAGGTCAAATGCTAGGAGGCCTGGGCTTGAGTTCTATCTCTGCACTAATTTGTGTGGCTTTGGGCCATTGTCCGCCTTCTCCTAGCTTCACATTTTATCCTCGATAGAGTAATGGTTTGAGACTGAATTACCCCCAAAGTTTGGTGGCTCTGTTTAATAACCCACTTCTGGGTCCCTAAGCCTATGACATCTCTGTCCGACCAGGGCAAGTCATGGTAAGGGAGTCATTCCTTAATTTGTGCTGTCATCCATTGACCAATGTTTACTAAAAACCTACTGGGAGTGGACGCCCTGTGCTTGCCTCTGAGGTATAGACAAAAAACACTCCATCCCTGCTGATAAGGAAAACACAGTTTGGTGAAAACATTGACATGTAACTGGTTAGCACACAGTGGAGTCGTCATGTTAGTAAAGGAATGTACAGATTCAGGGAGCACTGTGCGGGGAGTTGATTCAGGGAGCATTCAGCAAGGAGAGTATAACTGTGCTAGGGGCACTTTGGCTTCCTTTGGTCTGAGACTTGAAAGATGAGAAGGAATTTTTCCAGGCAAACAAATATTTAGAGGAAGGGGAGGGAGAGAAAGGGAGAGTGTATGTGTGTGTGTGTGTTGGTGGGGCGGGGGGGG
>PVKZ01001953.1:0-180159 GCA_004027375.1 Macroglossus sobrinus | reverse complement strand
ATCATGATGGATGCTGACTGCCTGGAACAAGAATATAGAGCTGATCTATTAGCACTGGGGAATTGCTGAACTTTGAGCAGGGGAGTGATCTGATCACTGGGTTGAGGGTCCTAGAAATGGAGTCTGGGAAGCCAGGAAACCAGTAAGGAACTCAGGCCACTGGACCAAGGCATGGGTGGTAGATTTGTTCACTTACACTCCAAAGGACCAAATGTTTGAGTGAGGTACAGGGGTAGGGTAGGAAAATCAGCATGGGGGGGGGGTGCCAGAAGGCCAGTGTCTAGAGGAATATGAGCTTATACTTGGCTTCATCCTCAGGGTGGAGGAGAGACTCGCAGTGAGAAATACTGGAAATGATCTTTAGCTCCCTGGGCTTCCATTTCTTTATCTGGGAAATGGGACAGTAATTATAATTATGATAGTAATAATTTTTGACCCCAAACTGTGATGGCAGAATAATTGAAATGTCTGTTATTCCAAGCTCCCCTGCAAGCCTACCAGAGGATAGCTAAGTAGGGATAAAGGGGTTTGTCCTAGGTGCTTTACTTAAATGAACACTTGATCCTTACGGAGACCCTATGAGACAATAGCATTACCCCATTTAACAGAGGCTGAAGTTGAGGCTCAGAGAGATAAGTACCTTGTAGGGTTTGAATCACAATGCCACGCAAGCATTCATTTAGGGTCTAATTCCACCAAGGTCCCTCCACTGCTGCAGGGCTTAGATGAGCTCCTGCAGGCTAGAAGCCTCTTAAAAACTGCCAAGTACTCTGGGGACGTGGGTGTACACCCATACCCAAGAATCCAAAACGAAGTTCTTAAGCCCAGAAAAATCTGCTCATAAGTAGGGCGCATTTGGGGAAGACCCTACCACCATTGCAGAACTCTGTGTGTGTGAAGATTGCTAGGAATGCCGCCTCTTATTACTGTGTGACCTTGAGCAAGTCGGCTCACCTCTCCATAGTAAAATGGGGACGAGGACACCTTCCTGTCAGGGCCATGGTGAGGACGATAGTCTATTACATAGGTAAAAGCAGGATTCGGTGAATGGGACGCAAAGAATTGTTAGTGCTGGGTGCTTTGCCCACGTCCCCTTCAAACCGAGGCGCCAAGCCCTAGTGGACCACTGCTGCGGCCGGGGCGGAGGCGACGTAGCTGGGACGTCGTGGGGGCCACACCCCACACTCCGGCGCGGTGGCCGGACGGAGTCACCTGCACCACCGGCCGTTCCTTCCGCCCAGTGCGCTCGCAGCCAGAGCTCGGGGCGCCTTCCCTTCCCTTCCCTGCCCACACCACCCCCACGGCCCGCCAGGCCCTCCCTCGCGTGCCCGTCCCGTCGCCGCAGGCCCCGCCCCCTGCCTATCCCGCGCTCCCATTGGCCAGCCCTCGGCCCCTGCCGCTGTTTGTCCCAACTTCCCCGCCGCTCATTGGCCGACCCGGGTCCTCCCAGGAAGTTTGAAAAAAAAAAAAGTTTTATGGGCGGATGGAAGGGGCCGGGGCAGCACCGGGGAAGGGTAGGGCCGGAGAAGCGGCGGCGGGCGGCCGAGAGGGGTGGCGGTGGCGGGAATCCCGCGCCGCTCAGCCCGGCCCGAGAGCCCTCTCCACCTTTCTGCCTCCTGCTCCCGCTGCCCCAGGGCGCCGCCATGACGGTGAGTGTTCCCAGGGGGCAGCCCCTCCTCGCCCCAGGCCCGGGTGAGAGCGACCGCCCGAGCCCAGCCGCTCCCCTCCTGGGCAGCCCCCTCCTCACTTCCCGGAGGCGAGAGAAGGTCTCTGCCGGAAGACGGGGAGACTCAGCGGCAGGGCCGGCCGTCCTGCCTCACCTTCTCCCAGCCTCCTCCTTACCTTTCCGGCCCAGGACCCCGGGCGACCCCATGGGAACGCCCGGTCCCAGGCACCCCCTTCCTCATTTTTGCGTGACCAGTCACGACTGATACAGGGTGGCTCTCTCCCACCTCCCCTCTTGCCCTATTAGTGAAGACCTGACCTGATTCCCCCAAGCTTCAAGATCTTTAGGGGCTCTCCGGGCTCCGGACGGTGGGAGGAGCGGAGTTGGTCCTGGCCCGGGGCTGGAGAGAGGCGCCCCCTGGCTCAGATGGGTCTTGCTGACCCGGGCCTGGGAAGACCGCCCACCGGTATGGGCGCTGGCCGGAGGTTGGGTGGGTGAGAAGGGGCCGCCGCGTCCCATCCTGTCTGGGAGCTCATCCCAGGATTTCTGAAGCGGCTTGATACCATGTTCTCCCGGGCTCGCCCATTCGCAGCGGCGCTGGGGCTTTGGGTGGAACAGACCCGGGAGTGGGGGTGGGGGACACGTTGACGGGATTTGTCTTTCTCTTGGGGATGATTGTGCCTTACTTATTGCGCCTCCCAGCTGGGTTCACCAATATGCCCATTTCACACTCGGATAAACTGAGGCTTGGGGAGAGGCTATGGTGAGTTGCCTGAGGTTACCCTGAATGTAAGAGAAGGAGTATTCCCTTTCCAGGTCATTCTGGGCCTGTGTTGTTCTGGAAGGGAAGGGCAGGGTTGCTTTTGGTTTCTAACTAGCGCCTTAGGGAGGCTCTGACAGCTGGTGGAGAGAGGGGAGTTGAGCCGAGTGTGTTGTTCATGAGCCTGTCCCCTTTCCTAAAGTGAGTGGTGTCCTCGGGGTTGCTAGGGATGGTGACTGCGGTTGCTGAGAGGGGCCCCTGCCCTGTGAGTGTGATGACCGGGCCACTGCCTGGACTTCCTCAGCCTCCGCACATCCTGCCACCTCCCTGCTGGCCCTTCCTGTCCTCAGCAGCTTCCCCTGCCCCATCAGAGAGCAGAGAGTGATGCAGGGGGAGGAGCCAAGCCAGTGTCCTGTTCCCCCCACCCCAAGGTACCTGCCAGGCCCTGAACTAGGTGCTTTCACCTGATCAGAGTTGATTCTCTGAGGTGGATGGCAACTCCCCATTCAACAGGTGAGGACACTGCAACGTAACGAGGTGAAGTAACATGCACCAGGTGACACATCTGGGCCCTGCTGAGCCAGAATTGGTATCCGGGGTTGTCCCAGTTTTCTCTGTGGGGCGAGATAAATGTTCACAGTTGCCTCTCCCGGGGAAGCACATGCTCAGCAAGGGTGAGGCTGCTGGGGGCAGCATGTGGGGTGCTGGAAGGGGGACAGCACAGCCCTGCTGATGGGAGAAGCTTTCCTAGGATTATAGGACTTTGTCAGGTGGAAGTGGACTGAGGGTGGGAACAAAGGCTGATGGTCACATTTGGGGAATGGCAAAACCATAGAAAAGGGGCCCAGTCAAAGGCCGGGAAAAGCAGCCTGGTCTTTGATCAGGGGCACTGGGGAGCTGTGAAGGGTTGTGGAGCAGAGAGGAAGCTGACAATCACCACTGACAGTGTTTGATGGTTTCAGCCTAACTGCCTGCAGACCTGAGCCTGCTCCAGGCTGGTGTCCCTCCTGTACCTTCCTCACACCCTTTCTCTTTCTCCCACCCGTCTCCCTACCCAAGGGATCTGTATAGATCAAGTGGCAAAGATGCTGTGAATGGGTAAATGCGTAGAGGCTTTGGGAAGCCAGGCGTAGAGTCGGGATCTACTCCACCTCCTGCCTGAGCCCAGTGCAGGCTTATTCCAGAGCCTCGTTCCCCAACCACTGCCTGGCATCAAATTATATACCCGTTCACTTGTTTACTGCCTGTCCCTCTCCTGACTTCCACCAGGACAGGATCCACATCTCTTGTTCACAGCTGACTTCCTGGTCTAGAACAGTGCCTGATGCTTAAAAAAAGAAAAGAAAAAAGACTCCGTAAACATTCTCTGAGCCCCTGGCTCCTGGGGCAGGGGGTGAACGGTGCACGTTCCTGCCTTTGAGTTGCTTCTAGTAGAGCCTGTGAGGGACATGTAAATGCCTTCAAGATAATCATGGGTACAACAGAGCCTCTCTGAGGGACTGTGGGAGGTGTGGTGTGTGCTGGGACACTGGCCTCAGAGGAGGCAGTGAAGCTGGGTCTTATGCGTGAGTAGGGGTTTTGCCTGGTGTTCAAGAAAGAGGACACAGGCATTTGTGGAAGGCTTGGAATCCTGATGTGTTGGGGATCAGAGAGGATGTATGGTGACATAAACCCAGGGACCCCAAAGCAGGGGAGAGGCTAAGCCGGAAGGGTGGGCTGAAACTTTTGTGCCATCCTAAGGCAGCTGGGCCTTGTTTTGAAGCCACCTGGAGTCATTTCTGGGGGTTTTAAGAAGACTTGTGACACGGCCTTTCTGAGTGAGTCTCCCTGCCAGCGTGTGCTTAGTGGAGGCCCTTTCGAAGGTCCAGATGGGCTGGAGGGAGTGCAGACCTGTGGCCACAGGAAGGAGGGTGGGCTGCGGGAGCCCGTCGGTGCTTCTGGAGGGAGAAAGGAAAAAGTAAGCTTCCTGGAGGTAGAGGAACGGTGGCTGGGGCCCGAGGAGCCGTGTGCGAAGGTGCATCGTGAGAGACATAGGTTGTCAGAACTTCGACCCGTGGAGGGGGTTCTCCTCTGCCAGTAGTCTAAAAGCACGTTGACGGCCTCCTCTCCCCAAGGTCACCATGCCATCCTGTCCCTGATGCGTGTGACGTGTTTGTTCCAGCTTCCAGAGGATCTCTGAGCTTTTCCATGGGTGGCACGTTCAGCCCTCCCATCATTTACCACATTGGGCAGCTAGGCTCAGGGAAGGGATGTGACTTAGGTTACTGGGACCCAATTTCCCAGACAGCCCCCCTCCCATGGGGTCCCAGTCAATCTGTCATTCCTGCTGGGGAGCCCTTCCTCAGCCTCTGGCAGCCAATGGCTGATCTCCCAGCCCTGGCCCAGTCCCATTGGCTGGGTCATTGTCTCCTTCCCAGAGGCTCTCCATGAGCCATCTCAGAAAGCGTAGCTCCTCAGGACCAGGGCAAGGGGGTGGGGACTGTCTCCAAAGCACAGGAAGTTAGACAGGAGGTAGAGGAAGGTGGATATTCCCAGGTTTTCCCAGGGGTCTGGCCACAGCATGCCCAGTTCTGGGGGCCACAGAAGGTCCCACTCTGAATGCAGGTGGACCCAGGTGACTTGGTGGCCCTAAGCGGGACACCAGTCTTCAGTCTTAGCTTGGGAATGTCCTGGACAGCTTTTTGCACACAGGGGGAACAGGGTGGGGAAGAATGGAGATCAGATAGGGAGAACACCACCCCGGGGTTTCCCAGGTCTGAGCAGAGTCTGTGTCCCTTCCCTCAGACAGGTGTGCTGGGAGGGGCTGCAACACAGGGGTGGGGCTGCTGGCCTGCTGAGACCCAGGGGCCCTGGTCCCCTGGCTATGGCTGTGGATGGCTCTGGATGTCCAGGCTGTTGGCCTAAGCTTCTCTCAGGTCACTTATTCCACCTGAGAAAGAGGAAAATGGGGTTCCTTGGGAAGAAGGCAGGTCAGGGGAGGTGGCCAGGTCAGGTGGCTCTGGTTTCCAGGTTTCCAGCTGCCGCTCTCACCGCCCACCCCACTGAGCCGTGCCACCCGCTCCCTCCATGTAACCAGACACCTTGGCCTGGTGAGGCTGCGATGCTGGCGCTGATAGGTGGGCTCAGAGCCATGGCAACAGGTGGATGCCTCCTCCCTGCCCACCAGCCTGGCCTGCCCTGCTCTCCTCCCTGCTGGTGGGCAGGAGCTGAGACTCTGCAGAGGGACAGGGACTTAGACGAGAGAGCGAGATCTCTCCAATGGGCAGGGAGAGTCTGATGACTGCTGCCCACCAGATGGACCTGGCCAGAGGAAATGCTGGATGAGCAGCTTCTTCATCTAGGCCTAGGTGGGAGTACATAGCTCACAGACCCCCGTGGAGCATGCTACACCTGGGAGCCCCCAGACCCCGGGGCCGTGCACCCCTGGGCAGCACCCAGCAGGTAGGACTTGTTAGGACTGGCCCTTTGAGAGATCTAGAGGGGACCAGATGATCTTGGACCCAGCCTCTGCCTGGCTCCATCTTTCAGGGTCTCCTGGAGATGAAGGAAGGGCAGGGCTGGTTGGACTACAGGAGTGTCAGCGTGTTGGAGGTGGGTTGAGGGTGGGTGGGAGCAGTAAGGCATTTTCTGGTGGGCCGCCTGGCCTTGTCAGTGAGGAACTGGACGGTTTGCTCGCCCTGCTGGTCCGGTCTGTTGTCTGAGCTCTCTAAGGGTCTCTTTACAGGCAATGTTCTCGTCAGTTCCCCTCTCCCATTCTCGGGTGAGGAAGTAGGCTGGTGGGAGGGGAGCTTGGACTTCTCTGGTGGATGCGCTAATCACCTGGCCCACCCTCTCAGCCTCCAGAGACTGCCTGATATTGGGGAAAGGGGCCAAGGCTACTTCAGTGGCTGGGGAGCCACTGGATTCGGGGGGTTACTTGGTCTCTCAGCTCTCCTGGCTTCCTAGGCCCCAGTCTTATCAAACTCGGCCAGGATAGGCACAGCACCCCTTCTCCCCCTCCCCATGGAGTTCTCCACTGGGTCTCACTCATCTGCCTCCACATCTCCCCATAGCCCGACCTGCTCAACTTCAAGAAGGGATGGATGTCGATCTTGGACGAGCCTGGAGAGGTAGGAAGGCTGAAGTGGAGGGGACGGGGTGGCTTGCCGCAGGGCCTCGTAGCATCCTTGGGGGCAGCCCAGGAGGCTGAGCTGCTTCTCTGGTCTCGGAGTGGAGGGGGCCCAGGGTAGGGGTCAGAGTGGGGACCTTGAGGGCAGAGTGTTCTTCATTCAGTCAGAAAGAGGGCCTTGGGCTGTGGGGGTGGGAAGGCAGAGGCCTCCTGGAGCAATCTGCAGTATGTAAGAGTCTCCAGGGAGGGGAGCCTCCTAGTTCCTCAGGCCCTGTACCCCATTCCCTCCTCTCAGCAAGAACCCCTTGATCCTCCCACCCCTTGATGTTTCTTCTGAGTGTCCATGAGTCTGCAGTCGAAAGACTCACGAACAGATTCCCAACAACTCAGTCATGCAGCAGCCCCCCACCCCGGGGATGGGGCTCAGAGCACACTTCTTGAAGTCTCACCAACCTCAGCCAGAGGCCCCATTGGCTGAGTCACAGCTTCCTCTGACCTCGGTGGCCACATCTGTGAAACTGGCATTTGGAGATCAGTTGTGCGAAGGGTCTCACATAGCCCCCAGGGCCTCAGTAATAACCCTTCCCTTTCTCTAATGTGTCCATCCCTAGAACCAGAAGTGACAGTGGCCTTTACTATCTCTGCCCTTTCGGCTGCCAGGCTGGAGCTGGCTTCCTGCCCACCTAGCCTGGGAGGGGACGTCTCCCCGCCCCTGTCCTGCATGCGCTCGCGGCTTGGGTCTGCATGCAGCCCGCATGCCGGGCGGGCTGCGAGCCAAAGGGAATCACATTGTTTATCCGACCCACGTGCTTTATTCCCTCCAGCCCACAGCCTTCCGTACCCGCTGCCTACTCACTGGTGCTGGTGGCTGCACTCCAGGCGCACACAAGGCCTGGCACCCCGCCAGTGACCTGTCCTGGCCTCCCCACCCAGGGTCTATGGAGGGCAGAGAATATGGGCCCCACCCAGAACTGGCCTTACTCATTCTCTTTCACAGGGTTTGGAATGTCCAAGCTGGAAGGGCCCTGGGAGTTTGGCCAGCTCAACCCTCGGTGCACAGACAGGAAACAGGCCCACAAGGGCTTCCATCTCTTCCAAGCCTAGCACCACCTTGGGCAGACTCAGGCCTAGAACTCAAGGCTCCTGAGGCCCACAGGGCTCCATCTAGCTCTCATCTCAGATGGTCTTAGACTAGGTCTAAAAGGGCCAAAGAGATCATTTGGCATAGAACCCCTGTCCCGCTTTACAAAGGGCCATTTAAGGTCCTGAGCAGCAACTCGGACCACTCAGTAAGGGCAGGGTAGTTGTGAGAGGGCCAGCCTCTTAGAACAGTTCCCAACAGTATATAGCACCTGACCCTTTGCCAAGTGCCACAAGAGACATACAGGAAGGGCTAGGAACTTCTAACCTTACATGAAGGATTAGGGACTTCCTTACAAGTCATAAGGCTGAAGCTCAGAAAGGTTGAGATCCTTAATTAAAAAGATACACAGCTAGCAAGAGATAAAATAGCTATAACCTGGGTCTCTTAGATGCTAAAACCTTGTTTCTTGGGGAGGCAGTGAGGCAAGTAGAAAGTATCATTCTGGCACATCCTCGAAAACTTACCATCTTCTTGAGGAAAAAAAAAAACTAAGTACTTGAAATAATAGTTGCTAGGGCTTGGTGACATGTGGGATTCCCAGGAAATGCCGAGGACTGGGTGACATGCACTGATCTGGCAGTGGGTGGGCCTTGACTGGCATTCCAGTGAATGGCCAGAAGCCAGAGGAGGGCTGAGCTTGGCACATTTCATATCAAGTTGTTCTGGTGCCCCCACCCCTTTCCTGTGTGTCCAGCCAACTTAACCCTGGCAGGAGCCGAGGGAAGCACTACAGAAAGGGGCCCAAATAATAAACGGACAGATAATGCCTCTCAAGCTGGGCATGCACGTAACCAGCACCCAGATCGAGAAGCAGAATAGGACCAGCGCTTAGATGCCTCCCCCTGGGCCACCTTTCAGTCCTGCCCTCTGCGAGACCTGTCCTTGGCCACTGAGGAGATCCAGAGGGCACATGGAAAAAGACTGGGGAAGTTCTGGTCTCTGGCTTGCTGGGCAGGTGACTGTTACATAGGTCGTGACCCCTTCCTGGTCTGCACCTGGCGGGATTTGCTTGTAGAAGCCTTGGCCATCTTGGGGGAAGGGGTCGGGATGGGTGTGGAAGTGTTCTCAAATCAGAGCAGGGCCCCCGAGAGGAAAGGGAGGATTCGGTCACTGAGGAGGAGCTGACCGTTTTATAGATGCCGCCCCAAGGCTGAGAAGAAATGGAGGGCCAGGCTTCCAGTGTGGATTTTCCGACTGCACTGTGCCCTGTCCCCTGCCACTCAGCAGGGCGCATGAGGGTGCCAGACCCCTACTGTGAGCGTGGTTGACCTGGCAGCGCCCAGGGCGCCCGCAGAGTGGCACACGCACTCTCTGATTCCACTCCTTGCGGCCCCCTGCCCTCTGCTCACCGCCACCTCTCCTTCACAGTGGAAGAAGCACTGGTTTGTGCTGACCGATTCAAGCCTCAAGTACTACAGGGACTCCACTGCTGAGGAGGTGAGGCGAGGCGGGAGGGCTCCCTCCCCCATCGGGTGCTGGGGTCCCCTGGAAGGGCCTTGGGGGGGTGTTGGGTGGGGCCCCCGGAGTTCATGGACCTTCGTGGCCTTCCTGCTGCAGGCAGATGAGCTGGATGGCGAGATTGACCTGCGCTGCTGCACGGACGTCACCGAGTATGCAGTGCAGCGCAACTACGGCTTCCAGATCCACGTGAGGCTGCGTGCGGGGTGGGGGTCAGGGAAGGCTTGCCTGGAGGGCCCCCTGGAGGAGGTGTTGGTGTGGAGCACAGCTGTCCATCCAGAGACTGGCTCCTGTCACTCCTTTACCCAGAGGCCCTGTCCTCAGAGCCAGTCAGAAGCTCTGCTGCCCACACTTAGCATGTCCCGGAAGATCCTGGGTATCATTGGCAGGGGTGGCAAGATGGGGGAGATCTTGGAGCCAGCAGTGCTGTTCCAAGGTAGTGGGGGGTGGTTTTGCACCCTCCGCTCACCTCCAGGCTTAAGACACCCTCTTGGGAGGGAAGGGCTGCCCTCCCTCGGGTGCATAGTGGCAGGGAGCGCTGGGGCTGTCCACGTGGCAACAAATCTGTGCGGTGGACTTGCAGACCAAGGATGCTGTCTATACCTTGTCGGCCATGACTTCGGGCATTCGGAGGAACTGGATTGAGGCTCTGAGAAAGACCGTGCGTCCCACCTCAGCCCCAGATGTCACCAAGTACGTGCTGGGCTGAACTGGGGCCTTGGGGAGGCATTTACCCTAGGGTCTGGCACTCATCTGGGGGTTCTCTGGTACCTCTGGGCCTCAGTTTCTCTATCAACAAAATGGGGGAGAGTAGCGAGCATTCTTTGCAGTTCTCTAGAAATACATTAAGAATTTAGGGTTTTATTTCTGTCTTTCTATATCCCACACATCCTAAAAAGGTGGGCAGAGGGCTTGGCTCTTCGGTGAAGATGTGGATGAGTCAAAGGCCCCCGGTGGTGGCTGGCTGTCTGTGCTGTGGGGGCTTTGTCTCACCCTGTGTTAGGGAGAGGGGGTAGCTAGGCAGTCTTGGGGGCTCACTCCCCCTGAGGTCACTGTGGATAGAGTGGCGGGAAGGCTGAGTTACCTGATGGTAAAGTCCCACTCAGTATGAACCCCAGATGCCCAGGGGGGCTGGGATTTGTGGCTGTGGGCAGCAGGAATGGAAACACAGTATTGAGGGGCACCAAGCACTGGAGGCCCCCCTATCTAGCCACAGTCTGGCTGTTAAGCCTGAGCTTTCTTGCCTGAGTTTCAGATTCCCCATCTGTCAGACTGAGTGTTCTGAGGATGTGCACAGAGGCCCTCTGTGAACTGAAGCACAATGTGGCTGTAATTTTACTTAATATATAGGCTCTGCTACTGTAACAAAGAAGCCTCAAACACAGTGGCTTAAACAGGGAGAGGTTTCCCTCTTCAGAACAGTCCAGAGGTGTCTAGTCCAGACCTGGTGGGCAGCTCCTGGCCCTCAGCTTGCAGCTTTGGCTCTGGCTCAGGGGACTGCTTAGCTTCTCCTGGAGTCCCAGATGGAAGCCAGGCTAGCTCATACCCAGGCCTTTAAGGATGTCACCTCTCATTCCCACTGGGCAGAAGGTAGTCACATGGCCATGTATAGCTGCAAGGGATGCTGGGAAGTATAGTTTTGGGTGGGACAACCACACCCCTAGCTATTATTATGGCGGAAGAAGAGCACTGCCACGGTTGTTGTCTCCAAAATCTGTGCCCTATGCAACCAGAAGTCACTGTTCACCTCCTCGGCAGTGACCATGGACACCTCCCCTATTCCACTGTGAGCCTGTTGAACCCAGGACCTTGACTCAAACCATTGATACTCAAACTTTTAATACTAACACTCTGATCACCATTTGTAATGGGCTTCCTGGGTGCTTTACACACATTCGCCCACCCAGTCCTCACATCCATCCTGTGAGAGGCATTGTCCCAAATTATAGATGAGTGACCGAGGTTTGCTGGGACAGTTCCCAGGGTGTGTAATGATGACGTTCTAGTTCTAACCTGTGGGTGAGGCTGCTTCCTCCACTGAGGTTTGTCCACGGCCCCGGCACTCGGCACTCCAGAAGTGCTCGCTTGGGGACTGAGTGGGCATGGTCCTGCCTGACGCAGCTCTGCTGGTACCCTAGGCTCTCAGACTGCAATAAGGAGAACACGCTGCACAGCTACAGCACCCAGAAAGGCTCCCTGAAGGTGGGGGAGCAGCGCATGGGCTCCGAGGTCATCGGCCGGGGCGGCCTGCGGAAAGCAGATGGACAGCGGCCGTCCCTGGACTACGTGGAGCTCTCCCCACTGACTCAGGGCTCCCCTCAGAGGGCCCGCACCCCGGCTCGCACTCTCGACCGCCCGGCCAAGCAGGAAGAGCTGGAGCGGGACCTGGCCCAGCGCTCCGAGGAGCGACGCAAGTGGTTTGAGTCTGTGGATAGCAAGGCCACGGAGGCACCGGCCGGTGAGGGACCACGCCGGGGTCTGGGCGCCCCCCTGACTGAGGACCAGCAGAGTCGGCTCAGCGAGGAGATTGAGAAGAAGTGGCAGGAGCTGGAGAAGCTGCCCTTGCGGGAGAACAAGCGGGTCCCTCTCACCGCCCTGCTCAACCAAAGCCGAGGGGAGCGCCGTGGGCCCCCAAGTGACAGCCACGAGGCACTGGAGAAGGAGGTATGCATCACAGCTGGCCCTGTCTAGTCTTCTCTGGACTAAAGCTCTTCCGGGTCATTGACCTTACTATTTAGGAAACAGCTGAAGGTCCTCTTTTCTTGCATAACCTCACCAGGGCCATCTCTCTCCAAAAGCTTCTCACTGCCTCCTGCCAGACCCCTCCCTGCTTCCAGGCCCCCAGTGACCTCGCCTCTTCCCTTCACAGGTCCAGTCTCTTCGTGCCCAGCTGGAAGCGTGGCGTCTTCAAGGGGAGGCTCCTCAGGGCACACCCAGGCCCCAGGAGGATGGTCACATCCCCCCAGGCTACATCTCACAGGTGAGGCTGAAGAGCTGTTTTGTGGGTGATGGGGGCAAGTTTCTGGTTGCCATGTTTTCAGAAAACAGCTAAATTTGGGGGTCCCTTTCTGTGTACCAGAACCATGTGAGGCGTTTGACAGGCCTTGTCTCGTCTAATCTCCCCAGCGGGTGGTGAGCACTGTGCCCATTTTACAGACAAAGCCACTGAGCTATGAAAGGTTGTGTGACTTGCCCAAGGTCAATCAACCTGCAGATGTCACAGGTGGGATTTGAGCTCAGGTCCTGCTGGCTGCCCTCATGTGACTCTCTGCACTTGGACCATTTTCCCCCACACCACTCTGGGGAAGTGGAATCCCCCAACAGGCAGACCCCTGGGAGTTGCTCCCTAAATAGGGAAATCCTGCCCATGCCTGCCAGGCCGAGGCCCTCACAAGGTGGCCTGTGGGACCTGGCAGCCTCCAGTGGTCCTCAGGAGATGTGTGGTCTGCCTAGGACAGCAGTTCTCAACTGGGACTGATTTGATTTTGTTCTCCTGAGGACATTTGGCCATGCCTGGAGATACTTTGAATTGTCACCACTGGGACAACTAGCTCTCCAGAGAAAAATACATGCGTGTGTACACACATACACACTTATATACGTCATATATACACACATATACATACATATATATATATAAAATAATACATATTAAATGTGTTGATTATAAATTTTATTAATACAAAGGATGTTTAGCATACAACCTACAAATAAAAACTATATAGTATTTTTTATTGTGAATTTCATATAGCAAAAGAATACTTCATTGATTTTTTCTGAATGCTTGTATCCACAGCTAACTGACAAACGGGTGTCATTCTAACATGAGTGTTGATTGACATTTTTGTTTATGTAAATGAGTAAGGCGGGAAGACACTTGGAAACTTTACTCAGTCAATATCATGAGCAGTTTCTTTGCTGAATTAGATAATAGTTTTCTGTTGAGAATATTAAGACTATTTCCTCATGTTTTTTTTTCCTATTTACAATGTGATGGTTGTAAATACCGCGCACATTTAAGTTTAATCTGCATTATTAGCATTTTCTCATCAATTACTTAAGTCTAGACAATCAGCGAAACAACAACAGATCAAGTCCTAATTTGTAATGTTTACCAATGTCCATGGTGTAAATACGCCCACTGTGGCTGAAGGACCTGAACACGGAGTTGGGAAGATGTGTGTATGCCATTAGAGAGCATTTCTGCCATACAGATTCCGAAGACATAAATAACCTCGAGAGCATAGATAATAATAAAATGCAGTGAAATAATTAACAAGTGATGTATTTTGAGTATCGGCTTTGTTTTAATGTAATTAATTATAAGTTTATATAATTTTAAATAATGGCCATGCTTAACAGCTGCGTCCAAAATTCCTAAAAATTTGACAGTCAGCTGCCTTTAGCCAGCACACCATTGCCTGAAGCAGAAAGGAATGCTGGGATCCTAGGGTCTGAGCAGGGGCGTCTTCTAGAAGTTCCAAGGCGAGAAGTGGCTGTGCAGGGTTCTCAGGAAGGCTTCTGGCGGGTAGGCTCCAAGTTGAGCACTGGGATGCGGTGGGGGGAGGGGAGGCACCTGGGCTGTGCCAGGAGGCGGAAAGGCGGTGGGTGGCTATCCTAGAGACCTCTACTGCCAAGCCAAGGGTTTGGGATTCTGTTGAACACAACTGAGTAGGTTTGGGGTCTGACTGTGACATCAGGAAGATGGTTTTGGAGTGAAGAGGGGCTTGGGAAGGGGCAAGGCCAATGTCCATAGCTAGAACAATGACTAGGGAAGAAAGGGACGTAGGAGGATATGTGGAGGGAGGAGAGTTAAGGGCCCAAGGAAGACAGAGGGGACCCTCCGAGGGGACCCTCTAAGGGGACCTAAGGCTAGGGTGGTTGTCAAGGCCAGGGGGCCCATCTGGGGGTGAGTGGTTGAAGGGAGACAAGGACCAAGGGGAGTTGGGACCTGACCTGAGGGCTAGCTTGGGGGTCACGTGACATGGGAAGTAGGGAGAAGGCAGATACCAGTGTTGTCAAAGGCTCCCCTGAGGCCAGAGGCAGGGGTGGGCGGGGCATCTCCAGACAGGGCGGGGCCTACCATGGTGGCCTGAGGCAGCTGGGACCACCTCAGTGATCCCACCTAGAGGGTTCCAAGCTGTGCCCTTGGAAGCCCAGGGGCCACCTTTCTGGGTGGGTCCATTTGCGAATCAACCAGTAATCAGGAGCAGCTCTGTTTTTGTCCATTTTACTATTAGAATGTGCATTAAATTTCCTTTGGAAAAAGGTATCTGTCACTGAAATGAAGTTTGAAAAGCACTTCTCTAACTTCTCAGCTTACAGATGGGAAACTGGCCCAGACAGGAGGCGAGACCTTCGAGCTGGAGGGAGACCTGTGCCTGCAATTCAGGCTTCCTGGTCCCCGGGGCCCCCATTGGGCACTCTAAGGGCTGTCAGCATTTCGTCCTGCTAGGTGGGATGGGCGAGGGGAGCAGGCGGAATTGGAGGGAGGGTGTTGGGAGGTGAGAAGGAAATAAGGGGAAACAGCGCAGAAGACGGGAGTGGAGGAGTGGCCCAAGATGCCGAGGGTGCCAGAGAAGAGGAGCTGAGGCGCCAGACGAGGCGGCTGGAGATTCAGTGGACCCTGGAGCGGTGACAGCCGGGGTGGGATCCCCCGGCCTGGTCTCTCAGGCCGAGTGGGTGCCCTTCTTTCACCTGGTGGGGCTTGCCACCACAGGACAGCACCTGGGGGGCCTGGGGCTTCACCCACTGGGGCTGTAGCAAGGGGGACCCTTCCAGCCTAATGCTATGGGGGCCATGGGCATTTCTTCATCCACTTTGATCAATGTCAGGGGTGGCAGCTGACACCTTGGGCCCTCAGGGAGGTAGGTCAGAAAGCAGCACCTGACCTTCTAGGAGCCCCTCCTCTTGGGGTGGTTCTCACCTCCTGACATCAGCCTCCTGACACCCTGTTAGCCGCTGGCTCCAGGGTGATTCAGTGGACCTGATCCGGCCCTTTAAGAACACGTTGCCACTCCCCGTATTTCTCAGATCTCTGCTGGTGGGTGGGGATCTTGGCAAATGGGTGCTTGCTTACCTGAGGGACTCTTGTGAGTTAGTTTTATGGAACCTTTTTTACAGATGAAGAGACTGAGGCCCAGAGGGAAGGGCTTGGCTTGTTCAGGTGCACTCCGTGGTACAGCCACGATTAGGACCCAGTCTATGGGACTCCACAGCTGTGTTCCATTGTTCTAACTCGGGGGACACATAGAAGACAGGCACAGAGGCCCAGTAGGACAGATATCCCCTGCTCACCACTTAGAATGCCAAGACCCACGAGGCCTGGCCTTAGCCCTTCCCTCAGACTGGCCCTCACAGCCCCTCACAGCCCCCAAGTGTGGCTGCTGGAGAGGTGGGGTCATCCCCACCAGCATGAGGTGCCTTGTGGCATGGGGGAGAACACAGTCTCTTATCTGGCCCTCTGTGCCTCAGTTTCTTCCCTGGCCCTTTTTAATCTTAAATATTTTTTAATTACAAGAGGAATAGGTTTATATTTTCAGAAAGAATTCAAACAAATTAAAAGGTCCTAACCTTTTAATAAACACATGACCTCTCCTTGCCCTGCGTGCTCCCTCCCCAGGGGTCACCTAGGTTACCATCTGAGTACATCTGTATATAGTTTCCTGTTTATCATCCCACAGTTTTGGGGGGTAGAAGTCTAGCATGGGTCTCGCCAGGCTAAAATCCAGGTGCCTGGAGGACCGCGCTCCGTTCTGTCGGCTCTGGGGAGGATCTGGTTCCTCGCGTTTTCTAGCGTCTGGTGGCTGCCCACACTCCTTGGCTCACAGCCCTTTCATCTTCAAAGCCTATAGAGGAGTCCAGTCCTTCTCACTCTGCTCTGCTGCCCCCTCTTCCGCATCTAAAGATGCTGTGGCCACATGGGGCCAGCACGTGATCTAGGAGAGTCACCCTATTTTAAAGTCACCTGATTAGCAGAGTCAGTTTCCCTCTGCCGGGTAAGGTAACATTCGCAGGTTCTGGGGAGTAGGACGGGGACATCTTTGGGAGCCAGTACTCTTCCTCACAGTGTCCTTCCCTACCGTTTCTGTTTTTGCATATATGTACCCGTATGTCCATCTTTGTATGTTTTGTTTAAGTGCGTGGGATTTTCATTATGCATATTGTCAGAAACCAGCTTTCATCACCATCTGTCCAGGTACCTCTTCCCAGCAGTCCACGTGGGCGGCTCTTTTAACAGCTGTTAGGTCCTCTGTAAGGCTCGAGCCCATCATTTATTTAAGGTTTCCCTGCTAGGCATTTAGATTGTTTCCAGGTTGTGTCTGTCCCATTGTTGCCATAGGGAATACCCTTGTCCAAGAGCATTTGTGCACATGTGACTTTCTGTGGGGTCATTCCTAGGAGTGGACCTGCTAGGTCGAGGGATGGAGTCATTAAAAATATACACCGATGCCACCAAACTACCCTCCATGCACCTACTCTGAAAGTCTCGCAGCAGTGGGTATCATCAGTCTTAAATACCGACCAGTCTGGTCCACAAGACCCCATTCTGTGATAAGTCATCAATCTCAGCTCTCTTACTCAGCACCTGCTGCACATTGGTCCCCAGCCTGGACCCTGGGGGCTCAGAGCTGGGTCAGATCTTCCTTGTCTTCAGAGAGCTTATGGTCTGGGGGAGCAGAGCCTTCGGAGGCAGGGGAGAGATTGTCCAGAGACAGAGCTAGGAGGACATTTAAGCTGGGCTACAGGCCAAGTGAATTCCTCAGAAGAAAAAGATGCAGAAGAATGTTCCAGGCAGTGAGACTGGCATGAGCTAAAGCTCAGAGGCATGAACATGCTATAAATTATTTTTATAACTAAGGGTTTCTTGGTGGAGAAGGACCAGGGATGAGGCTAAAAGAGTCAGATATGGGAACAAGGACTTGACCCTGCGGGATGGAAGGCCTCAGAAAGCTTTGAAGCAGATTGACAAGTTGGGGTTCATGGATAGGGGAAATAGAAGGTGGGGTGGGACAGATGCAGGCTGGTGGTACTGGGATCCAGGGAGAGGTGGTGAGGCTTGGGCTAAGGCAAGTCTGCCCCTGAGGCTTCTCACCTCAGGCTGGAGGAAGGTCACTGTTCCGGGTAATGGGGACAGCCCCATGACCCCCTGGCTTCCCGCCCGCAGGAGGCGTGCGAGCGCAGCCTGGCAGAGATGGAGTCCTCGCACCAGCAGGTGATGGAGGAGCTGCAGCGACACCATGAGCGGGAGCTGCAGAGGCTGCAGCAGGAGAAGGAGTGGCTCCTGGCGGAGGAGACGGCAGCCACAGCCTCGGGTGAGCACTCTGGGCCAGAGCAGTACGGACGGATGGGGTTGGGCCTAAGAGCCACCAGGCTGAACTGAGGAGGCCTTTAAATAAGAGCCTGGGGTCTCAGTGCCAAATCTGGGGTAAGGGATCAGGAGGGATTGGAACTGGTTTGTAACCTTACCTGAAAAGAGGAAACTGATCTCCTCTGATCTCAGAGGCTAAGCAGGATTGGGCCTGGTTAGTACTTGGATGGGAGACCACCTAGGAAGACCAGATGCTGTAGGCATTAATAAAAAGAAAGAAAAGAAGAAACTGAGTCCATAATAAGACACACCCCCCATGGGTTGTGACTGCCCTGCCTCAGGGCTTGCAGCCACTGGGAGATCCATCCCAAGCCACACCCACACCTTGAGCTTCAACTTCGTGCTCAGGCTCATGCCGTGTGCTGGGGGAGGGACTGCTGAGCCTCAGCGCCTGTTCTCATAGGTGGGCTCGCTCACTGGGTACACAGGCTGGATGCCAGGGAGAGTGAAAAGCATGAGCACTGACTGAGCTGTTTGCCATGTGAGCGCCCTAGTCCTTGCAGTGCTGAGGAAGTGACTCATTTCATAGATGAGGAAATGGGCTCAGAGAGGTTAGTGACGTGCCTGAGATGGCACAGCTTGGAGGTGGCAGAAGCTGGAGTTGAAGCCTAGAGGACTCTGACTACAAGGCCATGGTCTGAACCCCACCATCTGCTCTCCCAAGCCAGAAACGGTACTGCGTGACTGAGATGTTGGTCATCTCCATCTCTGTCCACTGCACACCTGTTGCACGTGCCTGACACATCCTAGATACCGCGGGGGGTGGTTGCAAAATAATGGAAATGATGAAACAGGTCATATGATCTAGAACTCACCACCTGCCCAGTGCTTCATGCACTCAAGCCATGGTCCCTCATCCCTGGGGCCAGTGCATTTGCATTTCAGAAAGCTAACCCGTCTGCCTGGCCCAGCCTAGCGGTCAAGAGTGCTGGTTCAGCAGTCAGTACGAATTTGGGTGACTCTGCTTAGGGAACTTAATGCCTCTGTGCTCCAGGCCCCTTATCTAGACAGTGGGGACAAGAGCACTGTGGTCCCCAGCCTGGACCCTGGGGACTCAGAGCTGGGTCAGATCTTGCTTGTCTTGCCAGGGTCCAGGCTGGGGACTGACGTGCATATATCAGATAGCCCCCCACCCCAGCAGGGTCTGAGTTTCACTCTGAAATCTAGCACTATGGTTTTTACAATTAAATTTCTCAAAGTCACACTTAAGTGGGGTAAAAATGACCTTAAATAGCTTCGTGTCCATTCAGGTCAGGGACTGTCAGTGTGCAGAGCTTTTGGATTTTGGAATTATGGGTGAGACGATGGATGAGGACTCGTTTAACCCTCACAACCCCGTGTGAGTGTGCAAAGACGCTCGGTCCTCGGGAACTCACGGTCTGAGAAATAGACCAGTGGGAGCTAATGTCTGTGCCACGCATTGTGCTAAGTGCTCTCCACACATCTCCCAGTGACACCTGAGAGAAGGTGCTCTTGTCCCCACTGTCCAGATAAGGGGCCTGGAGCACAGAGGGATTAAGTCCCCCGAGCAGAGTCACCCAAATTCGTACTGACTGCTGAACCTGCACTCTTGACCGCTAGGCTGGGCCAGGCAGACGGGCCTTGTTAAAGGGCTCTCCAGGTTGTGCAGGCACAGTGGCCCGTGTGGGGTCTTACCCAGCCATCACTAACGAGAGGCACCAGCGGTCCGTCACTGGTCCGTCACTGGTGTCTCCCAGCAGGGTCCATCAGACGGATTGTTCTCCCTCGCCAGGCAGGCTCAGAGAGGTCGAGCAGCTTACCCAAAGCCACTCTGTTTGTGACCCAGCCTGGCCCAGCTCTTTGCATACCCCTCCCTGCTCTTGTGTCCACGCTACATGTGGAGGCCTGGAGGGGGTGGAGTTTGGTACTGCTGACCCCTCCCCAACCCCCTCTGCTTCCCTGCCATGCTTCCAGCCATCGAAGCCATGAAGAAGGCCTACCAGGAGGAGCTGAGCCGGGAGCTGAGCAAGACACGGAGTCTTCAGCAGGGTCCGGACGGCCTCCGGAAGCAGCACCAGTAAGATGGCGCCTGAGCCCTAGGGTCTGTGGGTGGCACCTCTCTCCCAGCCAGGGGCCCAGGTGCCCATGCTGGTGGTTATGACCTGTGCTGAGGCCCCTTGGCCAAGGAAATGTCAGTTTGTCCTCGGCTGAGACTCCCACTGTGACTGTGTGGCCCACAGAACAGAAGCAGTGGGACCTCAGCCAGACCTCCCTGCCATCCGCATAGACAGTTCCTCAAGCCCCTTCTGGGAGTGGTCTCACCTCCCCCACCCCTTCCCCTCCTTAGTGTCCCCTAGAACTAGACTGCAGTGTCACCCTCAGCCATTCAAGGTCCCTCCGTGCCACAGAGCGCGGTTCTGGAACGTTGGGGCTTTAGAGATAGGCTTTTCCAACCCACCCCCTCACTGAGGAGGCACTTGCAGCCCAGAGAGGCTGTCACTGCTTCACAGCCCCACAGCAAGCTAAAGGCAAAACGAGGGCGGGATCACCAGAGTCCTGAGTCTCAGATTCAGGAAGCGAGCCCACGCCATCCCGCGCCTCCTCTCTGGGCAGGTCAGACATGGAGGCGCTGAAGCGGGAGCTGCAGGTGCTGTCAGAGCAGTACTCGCAGAAGTGCCTGGAGATCGGGGCCCTGACGCGGCAGGCCGAGGAGCGGGAGCACACGCTGCGGCGCTGCCAGCAGGAGGGCCAGGAGCTGCTGCGCCACAACCAGGTGGGCCTGGCCCCGGGCCGGGGGCGCGCGGGGCCCCGGCGGCCCTGCTCTGACCATCTCCCGTCCCCAGGAGCTGCATGCCCGCCTGTCCGAGGAGATTGACCGGCTACGCGGCTTCATCGCCTCGCAGGGCACGGGCAGTGGCTGTGGGCGCAGTGAACGGAGCTCCTGTGAGCTGGAGGTGAGCAGCACCATGGTGCCAGGCAGGCCTCGGGGCCTGGGCCTGGGGAGAGCCCCCGACAGGCTGGTGTGCCCTGCAGTGCGGGTGCAAGGGCCTGGGCCCCGGCGAGGAGACACCAGTGTAGCTGGGAAGGACTCCTGTGTGCCCAGCACTACCGCAGCCGGAGTCCAGCCCTTTATCCCAATCCTGCTCCCCACCTGCCGTGTGAACGGGGCAAGTCGCCTCACCTTTCTGAGCCTCAGTCCCTCATCTGTAAAGTGGGGCTAGCACCTTTCTTACTGAGAGAAGGTAGAGTGAGAAATGTATGATTCTAGGATCACCCTTGTATTTTATTTTACAGACATTTATTTATAGCTTACTTCATGCCTAGAACTTCTGTAAGCCTTTTGTATCTTAACTCACTGAATCTTTCTAACAGCCTTGGGAGGTATATGTTGTTACTATCCCCATTTTACAGATGAGGAAACTGAGACACAGGGAAGTCAAGTACCTTGCCCAAGGTCACACGGCTAGTCTAGTCTTTGTGAGAGCTGAGATTTGAACTTGGCAGTCTGGCTACAAAGTCTAAGCTTTCAAGCCTCCCCAGTATAGCTGAACCTATCTCTTCCTTGGTTAAGTCAGGAGAGCAACACTCGCCCTCAGGGCTTGGGGAGGGGTTAATGAGGTAGTCTGCAGGGAATCCTAGCCTCTCTGGTTCACAGTAGGGCTACACTGTGGCTTCCTTTTGTCTGGTGCCACAGCAGAGGTGACCATGAGACACCTACTCACATGCTATGGACCAGGTAAGAGCAAGAGAAATCAGAGAGGGCTTCCTCTGGAGGAGTCTGCCCCTGGGGTGTAGTGGTTCGTAGTGCAGGTCGGGACCTGAATTCTAGGGGCCTGAGACTAAATTCTAGAAGCCAGGCTGCGGGAGTACCATGGGCCGGGTAGCTCCGGCCTCGGGCCCTGGGTCAGCCTGGCATCCGTGACCCCAGGTGCTGCTGCGAGTGAAGGAGAACGAACTTCAGTACCTGAAGAAGGAGGTGCAGTGCCTCCGGGATGAGCTCCAGATGATGCAGAAGGTAGGTCAGCCGAAGTGGGGTGTCAGTGGCTGGGGGACCTCTGGACCCACCTGGGTGCCCCATCCTGTGAGCACTTGCTCGGTGCCAGTCCCTCCTCATGTCTCTCCCATGGAGGTGTCATTGTCACTATTTACAGATAAAACTGAGGCTAAGAAAGGGTAAGTGACTTGCTCAAGGCCACACTGCTTTTATTCATTCAGCGAGTATTTATTGAGCACCTGCTATGTGCCAGGGAGACAGTTTTGAGTAAAAAGGGCCAGAATCCCTGCCTGCGCAGAGCAGGCATTCCAGGGAGGAATAAGCTGCATTGCTAGCAGTTGGTCAGGCTGGGATTTGGGCCCAGGTCTATAAGTCTGGCTTGCCTGACTTACATGTCCCTGTGTCTTTGACACCCTCTGTGTGTGGGTGGCTCTGGGAGCATGTGTGAACCAGACTCATGGAAAAGGCCCAGGCACTGGGCTAGGCTGACCTGGTTCTTATCCCACCCACTCGCTGCCGTGTGACCTTGGGCAAAAGCTTCACCTCCCTGAGCCTCAGCTGTCATCTAGAGTAGCATGCAAAGGATGCTGAAACCTGTGTCCCTGGGTGGTGCTGGGAGGGGCTTGCTCAGGGCTGGGGGCTGCCTAGGAGGACACTGGGAGAGACAAGGCCATGAGAGCTGTGGAGGGGTCTGGCTGCTTTGTGCTGGCCAGCAGGGAGCATGGTGGGCATGTGCCAGGTGGACAGGACCAGGTAGGGAGGGCTTCGTGCCCTCAGAGCCCCTCCCTACCCCTCCCTTCAGGATAAGCGCTTCACCTCGGGGAAGTACCAGGATGTGTATGTGGAGCTGAACCACATCAAGACGCGGTCAGAGCGGGAGATCGAGCAGCTGAAGGAGCACCTGCGCCTCGCCATGGCCGCCCTGCAGGAGAAGGAGGCCATGCGCAACAGCGTGGCTGAGTAGAGGTGGGCGCCACGGGGCTGTGCCATGGGGCAGGCTGCAGTGCGGCCAGGAGGGGGCGCTGGGCCTGGAGGTGTGAGCGCAAGGCTCATACACGCCGGACTCACCATGCCACCTGGCTTGGGGTACTTCCTTCTCCTGGCCTCTGTTTCCCTTTCTGTAAAGGAGAGAGTGACACCAGCAACCTGGGGTCGTTGTGGGAATCAGTCAAACTCTGCCAGAGGCTGCTTCGTAAACTTGAGCATGTTTCTTCAGAGTTGGGGAAGTACAGTTTGGGATCTGATTATTGCCATGTCCCCCTGTGTGACAGCGAAGCTTCTTAACACTGCACAGCCACTGCCTGATTAGTCTGTGATTCTCCTCAGGGCTGGCAGTGCCCCTGGCTGATGTGCCTAGGCTTGGGTGGCAGTCTCGTGTCCCCGCCCATTTCAGGCCTGGCAGCAGGCACGCACGCATCACTGATTGCTGACGGCATTCCTTCCACCGAGCTTTGCACTTGGGCATCCCGATCAAGGAAAGCTGCTTTCTGATAGGTCCCTGTGGACTTCCTAAGGCACTTGGGAAAGGCCACCCTGTGGGCCAGGCTATTTGGGGAGAAGCCCAGAGGAGGAGAGCTGGCTTAGCCTTTGGGGCCAAGAGACATTGGGAGAAGCCCCTGGCTACCTCTGCCTGGCCTAAGCTGTGCTGGGGCCCAGATCCAAGGCCGGGGCTTCCTCAGCCCTCAGCTCCCCCACTCTTTTCTTCCAGGTCCCTGTGGTCCAGCCCGCAGCAGACCGCCAGCCCAAGGGGACCAGTTACCCTTCTTCCCTGCCTGATGGAAGTCAGAAGCCAAGCTTTCTCCCACCCTCTGTGGGCCACACATGCACTCACACCCACCACACACATGCACACACATGCACAGGTGCACACACACACCACACATAGGCACACACACATCACACACATGCACAGGTGCACACACACACCACACATAGGCGCACACACATCACACATACTCAGGTGCACACACATCACACACAGGTGCACATACATACCACACACAGGCACAGGCACATACACATCACACACACACAGGTGTACACACATCACACACAGGCGCACACACATAACACACACAGGTGCACGCACATCACACACAGGTGCACACACACATCACACACACACAGTTGCACACACATACTCTGCGTATCTGAGCGCGCCCCTCGCACTGGGTCTTACCTTGCACCTTCTTCAGGATTTTATATGTGAAGAGATTTTTATATAGACTTTTTCCTTTTTTTTTTCTTCCCCAAAACACTTTGTACTTTTTAAAAAGCAGCTCCTGATGGCTGTGTGCCTCCGACACTGGCTCTCCTGTCTCCAGCCTCCCGCTTGGGCTTCTGGGCCCATGGCCCTGCCCTCGGGTCTGGCAGCAGCCATGGCAGAGTTGACTGATCGGGGAGGCAAAGAGCCAGCTACCCTCCTCGACCCTACCCCCTACTAACTACTTCCTGCCCTGGGGGTACCCACACCCTGGGGCTCTGGATGGAAGGACAGATGGACAGAGGGAGCCAACCGCTGTCCCCCCGGCCCCACCTCCTCTGAGGGGTGCTGGGCGAGGAACCGCTGGAGCCGCCCCATGAAGGCGTTTCTCTCCTGAAGAATCCATGAGCCTTCTTAACTTAATAAAATTTTCCAGCAGCTCTGGCGTCCTGGGTGGCTGGGGCAGGGCAGGTTAGAGAGGTTGGGGTTTTTTAACCCCCTGCCCTCCAGCATTCCACCCTTCCTGGAGGATGGCATGTGGGCTCCTGAGGGCGGGGCTGAGGATCTAGTTCCCCACCAGGCTCCACGTGGGGTTCGCAGACCAGCAGCACCACATCGCCACCAGGGAGCTCCTTAGAAACACCAAGGCCAGGCCCCGCCCGACCTACCTACTCAGAGTCTGCACTTGCACATGGCCCCCCAGTGGTTCACGTGCACCTCGGAGTCTGAGAAGCCCTGGAGCGGGTGCTGGGTCCAGACCTCAGAGAGGACTGGAGCTGAGACTGCCCCTGACCGACCTTGTGAAACCACGTCCCTTCTCCGAACCTTGATTGCTTCTCCATCAAATGGGTGCCTTTTAGCCTCACTCCAATACTGAGGCTGTGTCCAGAAGTCATGTCCAGCCCTGGGCAGGGTTGGGGTTGGGGCACTGGATGTGAGGGGCTTCTGGCCAGCTGGCTGTGCTGATCATGGTGGGGCTGGGAAGCGGCCCCGTCCTGCAGGCCTAGCCCATGTTCGCTCTGCAGGGCTGTGGCTGAGATGATGACGATGGAACGACAACTTGAGCTGGCCTCACCTCCACGGCTGTTCCCATCGAACTCGGGCACATGGGTGCATAGAGGTGGCAGAAACTGGCCCTATGACCTCCAAGGCCACTAAAATAGATCACATCAGGTTGGGTCCCAGAAAGCTGTGGGAACCCAGACGAGACCGCAATCCAGCCTGCAGATCAAAGAGGGCTTTTGGAGGTGGCTTTGAAATAACGATTCTTCCAGATGGAAAAATCAGGAAGGGCATTCCGAACGAGGGAACAGCATGAGCAAATGCCCCGCTGAAGATACCTGATGTGTTCAGGGAAAGACCCACAGGGGAGCGAGCGTGTGGGGTGTGGGACAGTGGACCCCATTCCCTTGCCAGCGATGGGTTTAGGAGTGGGCGTATGGCGCATTTCCAGCCATTGAGATGCTGGGGTGGGGGCGGAGGGCTAGAGGGGGTCATCGGGGAGTCTTCCTTGCTATTGAAAAGGATCACAAAGAAGGGTGGCTTCTCTCTCCCAGCCTTTGGACATTGTTGGTGAAGTCCCCAGGTGGCCACTGGCTTGCTTTATCAATATGCTACAGATGGCTGAGAAGAAATAACCAGGACCCCTGAGTCATCAGATCACCCAGGCTTGGTGCTACCTGCCTTAGGAGTTCTCATCTTGTAAGATAAGGAGCATCCCTGAGCCACTCAGAGACGGAATGTCTGCCACTGGCAGCCCAGACAATTGAGTCCAGAGCCCTGCCTGTCATCTCCGTTGCCTCCCACCAGCCCTCCTGGGTTCACAGGGGCTGGAGGGAGCAAATGCTTCAAGAAGCAAATGGCCAACAGGGGCTGGAAGAAGAGGCCCACAAGGAGCCTTCTGAATTTCCTTGGGCCACAGGGCAGGGGTTGTGGGGGAGGACAGAGAAGCCTTATCATTTCCTTGTCACCAGTGGGTCAGATTTTATTTCTCCTTCCTTTTCTAAGGCCTGGAGCTCCAGCTCCACCCCATCCAGGGGCTCCAGGACCACCCAAGGGACCAGCCCCAGGGACTTGCAGCACCTCTGGGCAGATAGGGGACAATGTTACCCCACAACATCACCTCAAAGCACTAATGGTGTAGACTCCCATCCTCCCACCACTATCCCTCCCTCTCTTCAATGCCCTTGTTTACACCCCTGCCCCTGCTCCAACGCCAGATGCATCTCTCTCACCCCACACAGATGCTGTAGACGGCAGACGAGGAAGGAGTAAGCTCAGGGCCAGGGACAGACAGCTCTATGTCGGCATCCTTGCTCCCAGCTCTGCAACTTGGGCAAGTTATATAGCTTTTCTGTGCCTTGGTTTTCTCCTCTTGTAAAATGGTGATGATAGTGCATATATCTTGGAGAAGTGTTGGAAGATCAGAAATGAGAATGAGCTACTATATGTAAATTGCTGAGAAGAATGCCTGGAACCTAGTAAGTACAGTAGTATAAGTGTTGCCTGTTATTGTGGTGGTTATTGTTATGGGGTGGTTATGAGGATTAAATTAAATTATGGAAGTAAAATGCATGGCACAGGGCCCAGAATACAGAATACTATGATTTTATTAGTATTAGTCAGAAGTCAGCGGGATGCCCCTGTCCTCCAGCATCCCCGGGAGATCTGGTTAAACGGTCCACATCTTGATTCCATGGCCTGTAAGAGTTCAGACCTCGTCCGTCCACTATGGCCGGTTCCCACCTGTCACTTTCCCTGAGACTTCCTTTCTCTTGGGATGAGATGTATTGTTAGGTATAAACCCTTGAGTGGTTCCCCAATAAATCCTCTTGAAAAGAATGTCCTATGAAGAAGCTCAACACATTGCCCCTTGCACCATCGTGACCCCTGCCACGTGGAGGCACCGAGCAGTCTGGGAGGGGTCCAAGCTGGCCACTGGGAACGGCCCAGCTCCTCTTCCCTCTATCCTTTCTTGCTCTTGGCTGCAGCTGCTTATCCTGGTCCCCACAACCGTGGCCTCGTCCAGCTTGTTTCCCGTGCCCAGCCTCTGGTTGTGCCCCTCCCGTCTAATCTGCACGCCACCACTATGGGCTTTCTAAAACAGGGCTGGCAGTTGTTTCATGAAGCCCGCCCTTCATCCTGTTCTTCCCTTAGAACCAGGTGTTGGCACATGAGCCCCTCAGGCTGCTGCAGCCCCTTCTCCCTGCCCCTTCAGGCTTCCACGTGAAGCTACCTGCAGCTCCCCAGGGTGCCCAGGCACTCATCATCCTCACTGCTCTCCTTATGTACCTGCCCACTCCCCACCCCTCCCAAATAGAGTCAGGACTCAGGTCAGTCATCATCCGCCACCTGGCAGCCCTCCCAGATCCCCCATATGGAGCTAGACGACTGCTCTGGCTTCCATAGCCCCTCCACTTGACATGTTTTTTTCATGTAGCCCCCTTGAGTTTGAACCCTCTGAGGTCAGGGACCAGTTCCGATTCACTTCTGTTTCCCCAGGGCTCAGCACAGAGAACGCTGAGTCTCAGCTGGATGAGTGTTTGTTGATTGACTGACTGACCGACTGACCAGAAGTGAATGACTACCCAGTCAGGCACCTTCTGGCACAGCCACGGCCTCAGCCCCACCTGCATGCCAAATGGCAAAGGGCCGGGTCTCCCCATAAACCAGCTTGGAAGCTCAACAGCCAGCCCGAAGGGCTGGGCGTTAATGGCAGTTTCCGGTACATGAAAGGGCCAGGCTGTAACTGTGAGTCAACCCTGTCATCCCAGCCTAACTTCTGGACTTTACGAGGGCCCTGTGGGCTCTGAGGCCCAGGGAGGAAGGAGCTTACTTTGAGCTTCTGCCATGAATAGATTTTATAGACACCATCCCTATTAATGCTCGCAACCACCCTTTGAAGTGCCCATTGCTGTCCCCATTTACAGAGGAAGAAACTGAGGCTCAGAGAGGGGACGTGAATCACCGAGGCCACTAATTTAGACACATCTCGGCACGTCTGGCTCCAGAGCCCAAATCTTCTCTTTACTCAGGCCACCTGCCCTAACAGTAATAATATCTACCTATGGTTGAGCACTTACAGTTTGCCAAGCTCTGAAATAAGCATTCACATTTATTACCTCCTTTAAACCCAGAACAGCCCAGTGAGGAAGGTGTAAATTATCCCCACTTTATAGGTGAAGAGGCTGGGACTCAACAGCAGCAAAGTCACTGGGTCACAGAGCTAGAGTCCAAGTCCGTGGGTCTCACAACATAGGTAGCTTCCCGAGCTGACCCAGGTCCTCTCGTTGGAGACCACCTGGAAACCAGATGCTTTGGGTCCTCACTTGAGCTATAGGTGTGGGAAGGTCTGGATGTACCTCTGCGAGGCTGAGTTGGATGAGCCACCTCCACACTCCTGCCTCAGTTTCCCTAGGAAGGCAGAACAAGAGCTCCAAGGGGGCCAGGAGGGCGTTCCAGGGGTGCCCGCATCATTGGCTAGCCCTACCCCTTCACCATCATGCAGCTCCAGACTCACCCCATAGGGGAGCTAACCACACTGCCTTCCCAAAGCTCCTCCACTTGCTCCCTGCATAGCCCTCTGTCTCCACTCCCTGGACTCCCAGGCCAGACCCTCCCCAGCCCTGGCCACCCTAGACCCAGCCAAGCACCCTCTCCAAGCTCCTCGAGGCCATGGCTCAATGAGGCCTGCGGCCATCTCTGTGTCTCCATCTCCCCTATCAGTGCAGGGCAGGGGCCTGCCTCCCAAAGATGGTCACTTGACTCGGCCACCCACTGGCCCTGTGATCTTAGGTACAGCATCTGCAGAGCTAGGCCCTGCCTCAGGAGTGGGGCAGCTGGCAGCACTGGCTGAGCCAGTCTCAAAGGTGACTAATGGTGGACACGCTTCGCCAGCCATGCGACCTGACTGCATGGAGGAGGAGCTGAGGGGCAGCTGATGAGAGACCTGCTCGTGGAGCTGGCCGACTCCAGCAGATTCTCACGTCCTCCTGTTCCCTCAGGAAGACAGATTTGCGGGTGTCTCTGGCCCCACACCCAGGGTCTCCCCATAACCCCAGGGCCCAGCCTCATGCCTTCTCTCACCTCTTCCCTGTTCATTCACTGATCTATTCATTTAACCAAAGACTGTCTATACGAGGCATTCATCACAGCATTGGAAGTAGGAAGTGTCTAAATAAACTTAGCACCGTGGGTGCCAAGCAGTTATGAAACAGTGAGGGAGTCCTCTGTGTGCTGATGCAGAGAGCGCGACAAGATGTATTGTGAGGTAAACAAAGCAAGGTGTAGAACCAGGTGTGGGACGCGGCACTATTTGTGTAAAAGAAAAAAAATATAGCAGGTACAGACTGACATGTGTGCATATGTGCTTGGAACCTCTCTGGAAGGATTTGCACGTGTACACACACATGCCCATGCACGCACGCACACACACTCAGAGTGAGAAAACCCAGTGTGAAGGGGGCTGAGATAAGTGAGAACCGGAAACAGCAGTTGCCTCAGGCAGGGGGAGGGAAGGCTGGGGGGCACGGGTGGAGGGATACTTATTTCTACTTTATACACTTTTATACCTTCTGAATGTTTCCCAGCTGCATGTAATCTCTATTCCACTATAAATAAAAGTTTTAAAAATAATGAGGCAGCCCCACAGGGAGCATGGTATGGGGACAACAGAGCTGGAGCTAAGCTCGGGGTTCACTTTCTGGTTCTACTGTGTACCTGCCCCAGTCCATTCCCTTCTGAGACCTGTTTCCTCCTCACCCGCAATGGGATTAGTGCGTGGGATTGAAGCAAGGTCATAAGGGTGCTGCTCCTGTCATGTGCCTGCTACACCCTGTGGCAGCTGTTATCACTACTGCTAATGTCCTAGTCGGGCCTGTTCCAGGCCCCAGATGACACAGATGTGAAGGGACATGCCCTTACTCGCCCCTTCCGCCCAGAGAATAACACCAGGGAAACGATGACACAACTGACCCTGTTGCAGGAGCCAGAGTAGGCTGCAGGCGGCAGTGACGCAGCCCCGCCAAGTCTTCAAAGATAAGTAGACATAATCGAGAGATGGAGAGGAGGAAGGACGCTCCAGGCAGGAACAGCAGGCTGGACACACCTATAGACACGTCACATAAACAGTTGTAGATGCACACGGTCATAAACACCTGTGTGCACACCTGCCCCATGCTACACACACTCCCCTACTCACGCATACAGCCCACACACGTGCCTATATATGCTCTAGGTGTTTGCAAGCCAGGCTGAGCATGTGGGGCATGGCAGCTTGGGGGTCAGGAGTGCACACTGGAGAGAGACTGCTGACTACCTGTGTGACCCCAGGCAAGTCACTTAACCTCTCTGTGCCTCAGTTCCCTCCCGTCTAACCTGGGGATATCAGTACCCACATGGTATGGATGTGAGGGTTACATAAGGCAGTTCCTGGAGAGTACTGAGAACACTGTTTAATAAACATTTTTCATTCTAGAGCCACTGGATCAGAGGCCAGCTGCTCTGGATGGAGAGAAGGTGCCAGGATCATTGTGTGTTCTTAGCCTGGGAGCCCCTTGAGAGCCAGCTGTAACAGTGTCCCTTCACTCAGCACAGTGCCAGCTATCAACTAGGAGGCCTAGCGAGAGTTAACTGATGGTGTTAATACTGACAGTTGACAGTGTTAACTGCCTATTGTATAAAATTGAAAATAGAGTTGCTTTGGGATTGTCAATCTCACTTTCATCTCCCCTCTGAGATGGGAGTTTCACGAAGATAGGGTTCGTGTCTGATTTGTCTTTGTTCCCAGCACCAGATTCTGGCAAAGAGTGATCATCAGTGAGTGAATTAGTTAGGATATAGTTGGCTGTAAGTGGCATTACCAATAGCTTAAACACGAAAGATGTTTATTTGTCTTATCTGGGAAAGACTAAAGGGAAGAATCCCAGGCTGAGCCCCAGTGTCTGAGATCCAGACTCCTTACGTTTTTATGTCTGGTACCTAGACTCCATCATGCACAGCCTCCATTCACAAATGCACCACATGGTCCAAGATGGCTGCTCTACTCCAGGCAACACATCTTCATCCCAGCCAGCAGGTAGAAGAAATGAAATGAAGGTGAGACAAAGAGCCTATGCCAGCTTTTCTTAAGGAAGCTCTAGCACAACACTTCCACATATTTCTTTGGCCAGAACTTGGTCACATGGCCACTCCTAGTTGCTGGGAAATGCAGTCTCCATTGGGGTGGCCATATGCCTGAGCCAAACATCAGAGGCTATATCCTTGTGCTCCAAGGGGATACGGATAGTGGCTCCACCATTATCAATGTTTGCTAACTCAGCTATCTAAGAGTCAGAGAGCTTTCAGGAATTTTTTTTCAGTCTAAGGACACGTAAACCATACTCGAAGAGAGAGGCTGGCAGTAACTTCTGCTAGCTAGAGCTCAGAGTAAGAATGAGGTGGCCACATCATGGTTAAGAGAATGTGCTTTAGTGTCTGACATGGTTTGGTTCTGGCTCTGGCATCATTCACCTGTGTGACCTTGAACTGACCCCTTAACTTCTCTGAGCCTCTGCTTTCTCATCTATAAAATGGGAATAATGATCTCTGCCTCAAAGGAAAGTCATGGAGATGCAATGATATCATGAACACAGGGCACTTAGCACAGTGCTAGGCCCAGCAGGGACCCTCAGAAAACCACATCTGAGGGGAGAGAGATGGGGGTCACCTGATTCAGCAGAAGTCTTGGGGAACTGGGATAAGACTCAGCCACCAAAGAACCCGGAGTTTTCTGAGTATAACCGGAACGAACTTTTTGGCCATTATTATTACATCCCCTCTTAAGTTTAATCATTATTTACTATATGAGGGAGGTATGTTAATTTTTGAAAGTGAGGACAAGTAGATGAGATAAAAGAAAAAGAATCATCAATAAACCGACCACTTAGAGCTAAATTTTATTCATGTTTTGAATATCCCGTTAGACTTTCATAATCCTATGTAAACACATAATTATGCATACTTATATGTTTCTTTAATTGTAAAATTTATGTACTTTTCATGGGATCACTCTACACACAGGCTCCTTAAAAATTTCAAAATGCTAAAAATTACCCTGTTGAAATATAACCTTTTCACCTCTTTACATATCAATGTCTCTCCTTGCTAACAAATTGGAGAGCTCCGTTATTCTTATTGGCTTCATGAGACCCAGATGTATTCCATTGGGCCCTCTCTGTTTCACATGTAAGTTTTTTTCCATTTTTTCTAAGCTTAAAAATAATGCCACAGTAAACATCCTTGTACACAAATATTGGTGTGAATTTCTGGTTATTTCCTTCGGCTAGACTTCTCCTATAAGTGGGTCCTTTCCGTGTTGAAATGTTTTGGTCTCTCAAACAAAATACGTTCAGAAATAAGAGATTCCTTCCCTTAAAAAAAAATTAAGCAAAGCCATATGGAACTACTTGACAAAGCTGTGGATCAGCAGGAGAAAATCCACTGTTCCCACACTGAACTGACATAAATCTTGGCCAAAAGTAAAGATGCTTAACACACTGTGAGTCTCTGCCACCTTAACGTGGGTAAACACATTATTTCTGTCCAGGTATCTGAAACACCGACAGTGATGATAACAGCTAACACTTAAATCATATTGATTACGTGTCAGGTTCGCTTTTTCAATACGATATATATAATTTATTATATCACACACACACACACACACACACACACACACACACACGTTTAGTTTTCGAGAAAACTCTACCAGGTATGTGCCATTATTATCTCCAGTTTACAGGGGAGGAAATTGAGGCACAGAAAGGTCACTTGCCAAGAGCTTCATACCTGTAAGTAGGCCTGAAATTTGAACCCAGATGACGTAGATCTATGGGTGCTTAGATCTGGTGTTTGGACCTGGCCACTATGCTAGATTTTGTGGACTTATATTGGGTTTATGAGGTCCAGCCAAAGCCTGAGTTTATAGGAGAGAACTCATGGGCCTAGAGAAGGTTAGCAAACTACCCAGATTTGGGTGCTTCTCCTGTCCTCATTACCTGCTAAGTTGTGTTTAAACATCTTCATTGTCCATGGGCAAAGGGCCTTAGACCTTTCTGAATCAGCCATGATATCCCAGAGTTTACCCCACTCCTCTCTGAGAGCAGTATTTTGCTCTCAGCCAACACCAAAGCATGCTTTGATCACCTGTAGGGAATGATGCCAGTTACAGTCGGGCCCCAGTCGGGCACGGCCCTTGCCACAGAGCAGCCAGGCTAGAATGTGGGCCTCCTTGCCATCCCAGGCTTCCCAGCCTCAACTCCAGGGCCCTTTGGCTACTAGTGCTTGTCAGGGCACCAGTTAGTGCATTTAAAAGTATGGTACATGGAGTAGAAAAATAGTATTTGCCTATCTGCCTAACCACTTTCCAGCTATAAGAGATTGTGATTCTGATGTTTTATATTTTATAATTCTAACCTGAGAATTCTAAGTGAGTACAGAATTCTCAGCTTTCGTAACTTGATTATTCTGAATTCTTTGATTCTAGAAGTCTTTGATGTTTTTTCCCAAAAACTGGGGCTTGGAAGGCCATGGCTCCTTCCCCTGGGCAGCCAGGAAGTGGGCTGCCTGGAGCCCACAAAAGTGTTGTGGGGCAGCTGGTTTAGGTCTATTGGAGGGAAGGGGCCACAGTGACCTGTGTACTGTGCCATCTTTTCCTGAGACCTCTGGTCTTATTGTGAGTAAACACATTGTTTGTGTTGTGTGTTGCTCCCAGGATGCCCTAGTCCCCCCGCCCAGGGACCCCTCCTTATCTTCTCCTCCAGGAGGGCTCTTGCTGCATGAGGGGCCCCAAGCTTCAAGCTCAGCTGACAGCTTCGATAGCAGAGAGCCCATGTCCCAAGGTTAGGAAAACAGCTGGTACTGATGCTGGGTGTTACTGCTTTTTGAAAAACAAAAAACAAAACCACAAATAGCCCCTCCCTGTGTCCTGGGCTTCAACAGCAGGGCCTGCTCTGAGCGGCAGAGGTAGGGCCTTGGATTTAGGTTGGGGTGCTCTGGGGCCTCTCCTGGGAGTCCCCCACCTCCAGGGTCTCCCATGGCTGTGGCCACCTGTCCAACAGTTGCCCATGGCTGGAAAAGACACAGACTTTGAGTGTTCAAGATGATGGATGGGTAACTATAGGGAGGAAATGGTCCCAGAGCAGGACTAAGATGTGTGTGGCAGTGGGGAGGAGACTCAGACAAGTCCACGAGCCAGGGCCAGAACTGGGACCCAGTCTCCCTGACACAGTCCAGATGTAAGTGCCAAGTCTAGGACCACGGTGGGGGTTGGCCTCATCCCGGGTTGGACATGGGATGAGGGGTTGAATGGAAAGGACTGGCTCAGGGATCTGGAGGAGGGCCAGGTGGAAGGTGATTTGTGGTGTGAGCCCCCAGATAGGCCTGTAAAGGGTCTCCAGCCTGGAGGTGCTGACGTTGAGGCTCTAAGGACAGGGAGAGCAGGAGCAGTGGCGTTTGGGACCAGAGCCAGGGTCAGCCTCATCAGGTTGATGCACCCTGCCCCTCTCCCTCAGGTGTGGGGCTGACAATGGGCTTTGCCTCTGGACTCACTTGGCCTTGAATACTTTTCCTCCGACTTATTCTGTACATTTCAAATCTACAGATGAATTGTAAGAGTAAACACCCACACGTCTTTTGCCCGGGCTCACTCATTGCTGCCATTTTGCCACCTTTGCTCTCTCTCTTGTGCTATCTATTGACATCTATGTCTATATGTATATAGATCTATCAATCTGTATCTCTGTCTTAATATATATGCTCTGCCATGTGATCTGAGTCGCAAACATCATGACATCATAACACTCTCAGTCCTCCGGTGTCCATCTCTTAAGTAAAAGGACAGTCACTGACATGATCAATGAACACATCCAGGAAATGGAACATAGGTACAGTATTATCTAATATGGAATCCACATTCAAATTTCCTCAATCGTTTCAATAGTGTCTTTTTTTAAATCCAAGGTCCAATCAAAGGTCACGTATTGCGTTTAGTTGGCTGGTCTGTCTCATCTCCTTTCCCTTGGAATACGTCTCCTGCCTTTTGTCGTGTTTCGTGACTAACATTTTCGGAGGGTCCATGCCAGTCATCTTGCAAAATGTCCCCCAGGTTGAGTTTGTCCAGTTCTTCTCATGATTCCATCAGGTTGAGTTTGAAAAGTTTAAGGCTCTCGATTCCTAGTGGCAAATTATTATCCAAACATGTTAATCTCATGTCCTGTGTATTTTTCAAGCAGTATGAGAGTGCCCGGTCACTCCCAACACTATTCTCATATCTATAAACCTTAGTGAACATGAAAGGTGACAAACGTGACATTGCTCTTGTTTCAAGATGCACAGCTTAGTTTACTTCTGAAACTGAAGTGGCTACTGGTATTTATTTACTTGTCTATAAATGATCTGTTCATGTACTTTCTCCCACTGGTGTGTTACTATTTTTCTCTTAAGGATTTGTAACTGTATTCTATATGCTAAAGACATTTAGCACTATCCTATTTACTCTGAAAGATTTTTTTCTATATTATTTTTTGCCTTTTCATCATATGTATCTTTTGGACATTATGAAGATTCTCTCTTTGTTACAAAAGTAATACATGCTTATTATTTATAAAGTTAAAACAACACCAGTGTATAAATGAAAACTAGTGTATAATAAAATTCTACTAGTATATAAAATTAAAATACTTCTAGTGGATAAAGTAAAAAAATAAAAGCCCTCCATGACCCAATTCCACTTCTCACAGAAAACCGCGAGTAATAACTGGAGTGAATCCACACACACATCTCGGCCCATGTGCCCAGCTTGGAGAACGACCCTGTCACAGTGCTATGTGGTTGTTTTCTTAACCAATTTCTCATGCACCCTCTTGCATTCATTGCTGAAGCCCAGCGTCTCCCTCTTGAGGTCTTTTCTAGAATAGTCTGAGAATCGCAGGAGCTTACTCCATCCAAAGGAGGCCAATCCCACTTCCACAAAGGCCAGGCCTGCCTGCCCGTGAGCCCCAAGTTTATAGCCCCTTCTGTCACACCATGAGCTCAGGCCTTTCTGCCTGAGGTGGGCATGACGCCAGAATGGGTGGGTCCGGCAAGACTTCCAGCCCAAGCCACACATAACGTCTGCCCTGTCTCAATGCCCCGCCCTTGGCTCTGTCCACACCTAGCACAGTGACGAGCACATACATGTGGACTATTATTATACACCTGGAGGGAGCTTTTGAATTTCCCTATTTTATAAAAATGAGATCCTCCACACATATTTTTCTCAGCTCGCTTTTCTCAGCATACCACAGACATTCCACATGTCTGCACGGGCAGCCTCCTCTCCTGCACCTTGGAGATGTCTTCCGTTGCTTTAAATCTTAGGAAGCGAGTTAACGTTTAGTTTGATTAGATCAGTTAAAGTTTAACTGTGAAGCTGTCACCTGCATGTTCATGCCTTTGTCCCAGGAGTGTGTGTTTGTTCATCATTTGACTTTCAATCCATGTGGGGTTGCAACTGTTTTCCTAACTTGGGAGAAGCAGGTGAGAGGTCAGCTTCCCCAGCATGAGGCTGTAAAAGGGAAGTGGTCAGTTAGGGCAGGAAAGGAGAATGCCCACCGAGGAAGGGCCTGGTGTCAGATTCCCTGGACACCACCACGTCTACACCCACCCCCGTCCTTGCTTCTGCTCCAGGAACCTGAGAGTCTTTCTCGTTTCTCCCTAACCCCCAACAATAAACCCTTTAGCAAGTCCTGTGGACTTGTCTTCCTAAATTGTTCTCACATCTGCTCCTTCTTTCCACCTCCCCTGCCACAGCTTTAGTTCAGTACCTGCAGAGCTGAGATGGCCCTTACTGGTCTCACCATCCTGGTTCTGCCCGTCCCTAATCCATCGTTCACACAGGCACAACCTGGTAAAGCTGAAGCTGTGTGTATTGTGGCTTCTTCCTGTCTGCACCAGGACCCCTGCAGTAGAAAATTCACAGCAACACTGGAAAGTGAGAAACTGGAAACAACCCAAATATATAGCCACACAGTAGTTAGTGTATTCGTTTCCTAAGGCTGCTGTAACAAGTTGTTCCAAATTTATTACCTCCCACTGCTGGAGGTCAGTAGTTTAAAAGGAGTCTCACTGGGCTAAAATCAAGGTGTTGGCAGGTGTGTGTTCCTTCTGGAGGCTTGTGGGGAAGATTTTTTTTTTTTTGCCTTTTCCAGCTTCCAGAGGCAACCTGAATTCCTTGGATTGTGGGCTTTTTCCACCTTAAAAGCCAGCAATGGCAGGGCAAGTCTCTTTCATGATGCCATCTCTCTGATTCTAATCCTTCCGTCTCCCTCTTCTTCCATTTAAGGACCTTTATGATTACGCTGGGCCACCTGGATAATCCAAGATAATCTCCCATCTCAAGATCAGCAAACTTAATTCCATCGGCAACCTTAATTCCTCCTCGCCACGTAACAGAACATATTCACAGGCTCCAGGATTTAGGACACAGACATGTTTGGGAGACATTCTATCATAAGCAGATAGGGGCAAACTGTGGCCTCTTCCTATAGTGGAACGTACCACATTCTGAGATGGATACGCTGCGAAGTTGACCTTACTGAAGTCTTAGGGCCCCAAACCCCTGGCAAGGCCTTGAGAGAATTCCCAAGTTCCTTGCAAGGCTCTGAGAGGGATCCTAGGAATATGGATCAGATAGTTAGTAAAAATAATATATTTCTGGATTTCGTGAGGCTTGTGAGACTTATCCGCTTTTTAAAACATCTAGACTTTGTTGTGAGTTCTTTTCTCATTCTAAATATAAATTCTTTTTTGACCTAATATTCTATTACATGTTATGTATTTTTTAAAAAGGACCCCCCAAACTGTAGAAACTTTAGGCCCTACACAATCAGCATGTGCTCTGACCACAGCAAAAGAGCCTCAGCTACTTGCACCAATGTGGGTGACTCTCAAAAACAGAACAATGAGTAAAAGAAGCAAGTCACAGAAAATAAAAACCCCCACAATATGACTCCATTTGTACGTGGTCCAAAACTAGGCAAAATTAAGTGCATGGGGATAAGTCCATCTACGGGGAAACTATAAAGAAAAACAAGAGCATTGTTTACATAATTGGAGGAGGGAGGTTCTGGAGACTTGATCGGGGAAGGCACCCAGGGGGCTTCGAAGGCATTCATTGGTGGTGTTTAGGTTAACTTCGGTGGTGGGAACACAGTTGTTTATCATATTAGTTTTAGAATCGTAAATATGTTGCATACTCTCTAGTAGGAATGAAATTTGTCATAATTAAATTTTATTTAAAAATAACTGGATTACTTTTTTAAAGAAACAACACTTTGAGCTTTAAGTTCTGCAGTGGCTTCTCAGTGCACTTAGAATAAAATTCGCACCCCTGGCCGTGCCTAAAATCCCCATGTGTCAGGCCAGTTCACCTCTCTGATGGCATCTCACACTGCACCCCCCTTTGCTGTTCCCATCCAGCCACACAGCCTTCCCTGGCACCTGCTCTAAGCCCTCCTGTCACCCCCTCTTACAGCCCCCTGTTATTTTCCCTCTTGGAGCTTGAAGCAGTCACAATTTTCAATGATATCAATGCTGTCCTCCCCACTGGACTCTGAGGCTCAGGAGGCCAAGCGCCTGGTCTGTGAGGGTGCCCACCTGGGCCTCCTCCATTTCTGAAGGGCTTTGACTTGTCAAGGCTCACACTCTGTGAGGTGGACGAGGCAGATGGGAGAGTGGGGACTCCAAAAAGGGATCAAGACCTGGAGATGGAAGGGGTGGCAGGTGGAGGAGGAGGGGCCAGCAAACATAGTCCCCTCAGGAGGGATGGCTGATATGCCCTGGAGGGCTGGGTCCCCTCCTCTCAACAAGGTTCTGTGGTTACTCTTTCGCTGGGGACCTGGCAGAAACAGGAGCGGCCCCTCACTCCCACCAGGCTAGACATCACTTAAGACTCTTTAAATTGAAAAGCGATGGACATTTAAGGATATAAGGGCTCTAACAGAGTCCAGCCAAAGGGTTTTTACAATGTCCCCTCCTTCCTTACCGGTCACGCTGCTGCAACGTGACTGAGAGAGAGGTACCCACGCTGCCTCTAGCTCCCTGCCCAAGGAGGGATTTCTCAGACCTGGATGGAAGCTGGGTTTCACTTGGTGCCACAGTGGGTGTGAAGGGATGTTGCTCACATGCCCCAGTAATGCATGTGGGTAGCCACATTTGGGAGGCAGAATAACGACTCCCCAGTGATGTTTGTGTCCTGATGGAGCCTGTGAATATGTTATGTGCCACATGGTAAGGGGGAATGAAGGTTGCTAATCAGCTAACCTCTGCGATGGGAGATTATCCTGATTATCCGGATGGGCGCAGTGGTATCTCAGAGGTCCTTAAATGGAGGGAGAGGGAGGTAGAAGAGTCAGAAGCGGAGATATGAAAAAGACTCAGGAGATTGTTGCTGGTTTTTACAATGGAAGGACCCACAAGCCAAGGAAAGCAGGATGCTTCTGGAAGTTGGAAAAAGAAAAGGAAAAAAAAAAAAACAGAAGGAATGCTCATCTGTCCAACTCCTTGATTTTAGACTACTGACATCCAGAACTATAAAATAATAAATATGTGCAGTGAGAAAGTCATTGCTTGGTGTCTGTCAGAGGTCACCCTCCTTCAGGCTGACCACCTTGGACAAGTCCTTTAGCCATTCTAGACCTCCTCCCTTAACACTGCAGATGTTATGTACCAAGGGTTCAATAAATGCTGGCACGTGCACACACGCACATTAATAAAACATGACCCCTGGCCTTCTAATGCGATTTACACTTTTCCATATAGGATTTCATTTCACCCTCACACTAACCCCACAGGTAAGTACAATCCACTTTTTACAGGTGAAAAAACAACAAGGAAGCCTTGGGTCACTGTCCGCGCCACTGGACGAACAATGTCCAGTTTCCCAGGCTCGCGAGGGTCCTGGGCGGGGGGCGCAGTGCGGCGCTCAGCTTCTGTCCGTGGACTACATTTCCCAGGAGGAGTTGCCCGCAGTTTTGCAGCTTCGGGATTTTAAAGGGATCGCGTTAAAGGGGGCGGAGGGAGTTTCGCCGTCTGCTCTCCAAAAAACGGCTCTGCGCTAGGTGGGGGCCCGAGAGCTGCCTGCCCGGTTCTCGTGGGCGCGGGTTGGGGGTGGGGGGAGGCCTGGCCCAAGCCAAGAAGCCCTCAGGCTCTGCGGTGTCTGCGAGGCGTGGTGAGGTCAAGCCAATCTGGAGGAAGCCTTTCCTCACCTTGCCCTCCTGGCCTCGGACTCTGCGCCCAACTCCCGAGCAACCCCTCCCGGACCCTCCTCTCCCTTCAGTTCTCCCGAACAGGGGGCGGTGAATCCGGCTGCCAGGAGGGAGGCGGACAGTCCGCCGGCGGGAAGCCCCTGCGACCTCTAAGCAATCTCTCTCCATTTCTGGCTTCAGTTCCGGGAGAGAATTTACAGGTCGCTGGGATGGGCGGGGATAAGGATGCCAAGTGAAGGCCTGGGGGCGCCAGGAGCTGAACCTCACAGTGCGCCCCCCTAAACACCCTTCCGAGTCTTGCGGCCTCCACGGTAAAATGGGTGATGGCGGGGGGCGGGGAGTGACCACGTTTCCTACCTTCCCGGGCTGGAGACGCAAAAGGATCAAGAAATGGGTGGAGAGCACTTTACAAACTGTAATGCGCCAGTGTAAATAAAATTATTTCGTCATCCTGCCTTTGGATTCATCGAGCACTTATTCTAAGATGTGCACGGACCTGGGGGTGGGGGGCGGTGACATACCTCTGGGAAGGCAGGTTGGAACATCCTGAACCTGAAGGTGTCTGTCTGGATACCCATTTCCCCATCCAGATCTTAGTGGGAACCAGAATCGTCTTTGAAAATAACCAAAACCAGCCCACCAAAGTGTTATGTTTTCAAATCAGGAAACTTGGGGGCGGGGGGGAGGGGGACTGACATCATCCAAATGAGAACCTTGACCTTTTGAACTAACCTGACCCTTCATCGCTTCCCTTCCCTGCCATATCTGTGCTACCAACACCGGGAGAAGGCATCTGATACCAAGTCTCAGGCCTCCCTCCCCCAATCATTTAAGTTAATCCATTCGTGTGTGTTTATGTGTGTGTGTGAGTGTTGGGGTGACACCCACTAATTTCCCCCGCCTCAGAGCTGCCCAAGTCCAGGACGAGCCCTTCCCACCCCTGCTACAACTCCCATCCCCTATCTAAACCCACCAACCCTTTACTCCTCCCTCCCCAACTGCCAGTGTCTGCAAGCAGCTCCCGGGCACTACTGGAGACACGTTCAGCATTTTGACCAGCTATATCCCCCCACTCCCAGGGTATTGTTTTGAGTGAAGAGTGATAGGCCTCTGCTTAGGGGATAAGAAGAGCAGGATTGTTGTGGGAGGGGGCTCACGGAGCAAGCATCCCAGAATCTCACTCAACCCCAGGGTTCCTGCCAAGCGGGACCCTGCAAGTGAGTAGAATGTCTCTCCCAAACAAGGCATCCTAGGAGCTCTGGGGTCCTTTCCACTGGCCTGTGGGCTCCTAAAGCCCCTCAGAGCCCCCAAGACTCCCTACAGACTGTGGCGCCCCTTGTTTGCCTTATCTATACCTGCCAAGCACGGGAAAAGATGTATACAGTTTAACAAAGACATCGCATCCTCCCTCCTCCCAGCAAAATGGCGGTGGTCCCGGCCCCGGTTCCCCGAAAGACTGCACTTTCCGAGGATTAGTCAGGACCCAAGGAACGCGACCCTCTCTTCGACCTCTTCTTCAGAACCCCGTTATTCCAGGCTCCCAAAGCACTCAGAGCCTCCTCTCATCCCAGGGGCCCCCAGGACAGTCTCAGGCTAGAGCCTGTGGGGCAGCTAGCTCCTCCATTGTGGTCCGCCCACCCCCCTTAATTACCCCCACCCTCCTTCAAGGGGACTTGAGAATGGGACTGGACCCCCAAGACTGGGCCTCAGGGGTGGGGGCAGCGGGCTCTGCCTCTGACGCCCCAAAACTCCTAGGCTGAGAGAGGTATATAAATGAATTCCCGGTTAGGATATATGGGGGATGTGGGGATGTTTGATGAGAAGAAGCGACTCGTTATACCCCACTTCATTATCTCAGGGGACTCAGGCAGCGTTGGGGGTTCGGCCTCATGAGAGAGCCTCGACCGCAGAGGTCAGGGGGCGCACTAGGGGAGAGCAGATGGAGGAGGGGGAAGGGACAAAGTTTCAAAGTGCCCTTCTAACTCTTCCAGGGAAAGTTTGCTTAGGGGCCCAATAGACAGAGAAGGGGTAGAGGTGCTGGGGGCCCAGTGGCGGGATGACCCCCGAGAGGTGACCGGACCCCGGGGGAGCGACCCCTCCCCCCTGTCCCGGCTCGGCCCGGCTGGGAGTCGCCCGGCTCGGGGCCGCGTGTGTTAGTTGGGGCCGCTTTCCGGCCGCTCCGCCGGGCTGGGGGACCCCGCAGCGGGCCGGGAGCGGGGTCCCCGGTAGCCCCAGGGGGGGGCTTTACTACGGGGTTTTTCCCGCACCAAGGCTCCCTGGCCCCGCAGAGCCAGCCCCCCGCAAAGGGGAAATGTGCCGGCGCATCAGCGGTCCTTGGCGCCGTTTGGGGCGCCTGGCGGGCTCGGGGGGCGGCGACCGGACCGGCGGGCCGCCTCGTGGGGGAGCCCAGAGACCCGGGCAGCGACCCCGGGTGGCAGCGGGGGGCGGCAAGGCCCGGGCCGGGTGGAAAGGTCGGATTTGCTCAGCGGAAGAAACACAGATGGCGGCGGCGCGGCGCCATTCCGGGCCGGGAGCAGGCAGCCAGCAGCCCTGTCCTCACCGCGGTCCGCCCGCCGCCGCTAAATACCCGGATGCGCCGCCCGAGCGCCAGACGCGGAGCTGGGAAAAGAGAGGCAACGGAGGCGGTGGCAGAGACAGATCCTGAGCCAGAGACGGAGCCGGGCACCGACACCGACCGACCGCCGGGGCTGTGCTGCGCAGAACCGGCTCAGCGAGTCCTCCCGTGACCCAAGCCAGGTCTTTAAAAGCCGGGCTACGGACTGGTCTCGGAGTCAGGGGCGCTAGAGTCGATCCCGTGTCAGGCTTCACTCGCCTCCGACAGGGGCTGGCCTTTTTGAAGGCGCCTTCTTCAACAGCAGGACGAGGCAGGCCACCATGACCGAGAACTCCACATCCACTCCTGCGGCCAAGCCTAAGCGGGCCAAGGCCTCCAAGAAGTCAACAGACCACCCCAAGTACTCAGACATGATCGTGGCTGCCATACAGGCGGAGAAGAACCGCGCTGGTTCCTCGCGCCAGTCCATCCAGAAGTACATCAAGAGCCACTACAAGGTGGGCGAGAACGCGGACTCGCAGATCAAGTTGTCCATCAAGCGCCTGGTTACCACCGGGGTCCTCAAGCAGACCAAAGGAGTGGGTGCTTCGGGGTCCTTCCGGCTGGCCAAGAGCGATGAACCCAAGAGGTCGGTGGCCTTCAAGAAGACGAAGAAGGAAGTCAAGAAGGTGGCCACGCCAAAGAAGGCAGCCAAGCCTAAGAAGGCTGCCTCCAAAGCTCCCAGCAAGAAACCCAAAGCCACCCCAGTCAAGAAGGCCAAGAAGAAGCCGGCTGCCACGCCCAAGAAAACCAAAAAACCCAAGACTGTCAAAGCCAAGCCAGTCAAGGCATCCAAGCCTAAGAAGGCCAAACCAGTGAAGCCCAAAGCCAAGTCCAGTGCCAAGAGGGCCAGCAAGAAGAAGTGACAGTGAAGCTTTTCTTGTGGACACTCCTGCCTGTCTCCTATTTTCTGTAAATACTTTTCTTCTCTCTTACTCCTCATCTGCAGCCCCTTGTCCCTTTCTATTCTGACTTTATGAGAGACAGAATTTGGATTCCTCAGAAATTGAGGAATAGTTTATTTTTCCTTAACCAGTCGTGCAAGGACAGCAACAACAATCTCATCTCTGTAATGATGAGAATGTACTTAATTTTTTGTTTGTTTTAATTTGTTAATCTTGTTTTTTTTTTGGGGGGGGTTTGTGTTTAGTTGGGTGGTTTGTTTGCTATGAAGGAAAAAGGGCAGGGGATCGGGAAGGCAGCTTGTTCTGGCTAGATGAGAGGGAGCCCAGGAATTGTAAGTTTTGTAGGGATGTCTTTTAAGACTAGTTAGCAAAGTTGAGCAGCCCTTGTGAGTTTCAGGACCTTAGTGGGAAGGAGAGGGGTGGCAGCAGCTGAATGCACCTCCCAGTGGTAAGCAGTGGGGTATTCAAGTCGAGTTTCCTTATCACTTCTGTTAGTCTGCCCTTGTGGCCTCCCTATTGTCCTAGGGAAGGGGGAGGGTGTCAGAGTGACAGCTAGTCTGAGAAGCCGCGGCTTCTCTCAGTCAGCTGGAAACTAGCCATAGAGGGGGTTTCTTTGTGGCTTTGGAAAGTCTACTGTTAAATGGGAGTGGAAACTTTGGGGGAAGGGTGGGGAATCAGTCAGCCAAGTGCCTCAGTGTTCCCTGTTGAAACTTGGGTTTTTTCCACGCAATTGGATTGTATCCTGGGAGGAGTTTTTCCCTCCTGGTTTTTGGTTCCTCCTGTACAAGAGGTGGCTTTGCTTGGTGGTTTGGTAGGGCTCCAGCCCTGCCACCACCACTTAAAAACCTCCCGACCTCTTTATTTCTGAGTCTTTTCTAAGTAGTGGTAGGTGGGGGAGGGGTAGTGGGCGGGGAGTGGACAGTAAGACATACTGCAGTCGATTTTGAATTGCTAAGTAGTTTTACAGAGCTAAGTTTGTGTGCGTGTAAATGTGTATATACCTATTTAGAGCTAGCACTTAAGTTTCACACCCGGGAGCTGGGAGAAAAAACCTGTACAGTCTTATAAAATAGGAAACGTGCAATTGCGCGTCGTCCGTCCCCCCGCCCCTTTTTTTAAACAAGTGTTATTTGTGCCGGGAAGAATTTGCTGTCTTTGTAATTTCAAAACTTTAAAATAAAAATTGAAAAAAGACAAAACTTGAGCTGTGTTTTTCCTCTCTTCTAAGACTTAAGGAGAAGGCGGGGAAATTCGGCGAACGAACAGTGGGGGAAATCGGGGACATTTGCACCTGAGAGTGGGGGTGGGGGTTCCAAGAGCTCAACAGACCAGGGAAACCTTAAGGCTGCGCGTTCCTGCGGGGTCCAGTGCAACCCCGTTCCTTGATAGAGGTACGTTTGTAGGCAGGGGATGGGAATGGGGTGGGGGTCTGGTGCGCTTGGCCCTGCCGCGCCTTCTTTTGCCGCGTCGCCACCCCTAACCCTTTAGGGACCGGTCCAGTCTCAATTTACAAATCCACTTTCTTGCTCGGCACCTCCCGCGCAGCCCCGCCCACCCGCCTCCCCGCCCTTTCTCTGGGGCCCCTCTCGCTCCGATTGGCCGCCGGGGCCCGGCCCCCGGCCACGTGATGCGGTCGCTTTGCGCCAGGCTCTGAAACGAGCAGGCGCGCTCGCGGGAGGTAGGCGAGGTGGTGCGATGTAGGCTAGCTGCGTCCTCCGCGCCGCGCTCTGCTGGGGCCCCCGCGGCCGCCGTGCACACTCAGCGCTGGCCCAGCTGCGTGGCATCCTGGAGGAGGAGCTGGAAGGGATCCGTGGGGCTGGTACCTGGAAGAGCGAGCGGGTTATGACGCGCGTCAGGGGCCGCGCTTCCACGTGGACGGCGTCTGCGGAGGTAATTCCACTCCGCGGGAGTCATCGGAATGGCCGGGTGTTAGAGGGCCGTTCCGAGGCTTGCGGTGAATGGAGGTCCTGGAGGCAGTGGGCGGCGGGAGCCCCTGCACACGTGGCCACTGGCCCCCCTCTCACCTCTCGGGCCGACTCTACGGCTTCCCAGTGTTAACTCTAACCTGGTAAAACCCGTTTCCACGGAGGGAGACGATTCGCCCTGGAGCATCTCTTGACTCAGAGGACAGGCTTGGACTGAAACCCAGCCATGGGAGAATGTGAGGAAAAGAGAGAGACACAGTTGGGTCTCACCATGGTACTTCAAATAAGGGTGGTGGGAAGATGCAGCAATAAACTCCACATTTCTGGAGCTTCTGCTTTGTACAGGCCTCTACTAATTGCTACACGTGGACTCGTGCACACCTCCAGATGTAGGAATGACATCCCATTTTACACACATGGAAGCTGAAGCTTAGAGAGGCTGCCCCAAATCCCCCAGCTAGCCGTAGGCAGAGCTGGACTTTGGTCCAGGCCCTCTGGTATATTGGAGCTGGAAAGTCACCTAATGGGCCAGAGAGGCCAACTTCCCCACCAAAGTCACAGTGAGCAAGGGGCTCATGGACTGCTGCAGGAGTCACACTATGAACTGGCTTCCCTCATTTGTATCTAACCATTGATCACTGCCCCTCTTGTCTGTGCCAGGCCCCAGGTGGATGCTGGTTATAAACAGGCCCCCAGACCTGCCTTCTGCCTAGTAAATAGGCATGGAATCCTTGGTGCGATTACACTCATTTGTAAAACGGAGGTCCCAGGAAAACTCTACCTTCCCCTAGGAGGGGAACTTGGAGCAGGTGAAACGATGGGAAATTAGAAGACTAAAAGTGCTCATCTGGTTTTTACTTCTCCCAGGCTGAGAGAACCTTGCCCTCCTCAGGCCTCTTTCCTCCTTGGGTCATTTGTGTTCACTTTGGGCTTTATAATTTAGGGTCCAAGTCTCAGAGGCACCCGCTTTGGGCCTGTGATTCTATACCAGGCAGCAAAGTCAACTGTGGAGTTTGAGGACTGAGGTTGGTGTCTGACCCAACTCTTCCTTTACCAAGGCCAAGATGACAGGTTGTTGGTGGTCCTCAGGGACAGGAGAAGCCAGTGAGGCAGGGCTGGGTTCTTCCTTAGGGAGAATGTGATTCAGAGCCAGAGTTTAAATTTCTCATCCTTTAAGTCATCTCTCTGACCTTTCCTGATTTGGTGCCTCTCCTAAGAGCCCCAGCTCTCCATCCTGCCTCTGCCCCAGAACAGATCATACTGTATGATTGTTGCCTCCTCAAGGGTGAATTTATTCTCTTGGCCCCCAGGGCCTGGCCCTGACATCTTTCCAGGCCATTCCTTAGCTGTTGTGTCTGTTCCCTGTCCTCCACCTCAGGAATCCTTAACTTCTGTGCCAACAATTACCTGGGCCTGAGCAGCCACCCCAAAGTGATCCAGGCAGGTCTGCAGGCCCTGGAGGAGTTTGGAGCCAGCCTTAGCATTGTCCACTTTATCTGTAGGACCCAGGTAAACAGCAGATGTTGATGAGGTGAAGGAAGCTTTGTCCCGGGTGTTGGACACCAATCTCAGCAGTCTGCTTTCCGCAGTCAGCAGGGCTGGTTTAGCCAGCTCAGCTCATCTCATCCCAGGACCCTGGGCTCGCTCTTAGCCCCAGATCTGTCCACTAGAGAGACTGTGTTCAGGCTTCTGTTTTGCTGCAAAGCCTTAGGCAAGAATCCTTACCTCTCTGGGCATTCATTTCTCTACCTGCAGAACAGAGTTCATCTATTCACCTATGGGAAAAAAACAGCAGTACACAGAGATTGAGACTGATGTTCTGGAGCTATTCTGTCTGAGCTCAGTTCCCAGCACCACCTTCAACTGGCTCTCTTACTCTGTGCAAATGTCAGCCTTTCTGTGCCTCAGTCCCTTCACTGGTACTTAATAGAAGCTTTGCAAATTAGAGTTAATACATGTAAAAATGCTTAGAACAGTGCCTGACACATATTAGTGCTCAATAAACATTGGTTATCATTTTGTAAATGTTACAAAATAAACATATGAAACTTAAAGTGCTTACTAGATGTCAGGTAATATTTTAAGAACATTATAAATAATTACTGTTCATAACAGTTCTAAGCGATGGATGCTATTTTTGTCCCTCTTAAAGAGGTGAGGACCAGAGAAGTGAAGTGACTTCCTTAAGGGCACACAAGCTGTCGTGGAGTTTGAACCCAGGTAGCCTGACTCAAGAGTTCGTACTCCTATTTGTGATTATTATTACCTGTCCTCAGAAGGTGAATATGAAATGAATGTCAGAGATGGAACTCCCTACTCCCAGCCAAGGCTCTTTCCAACAAAACCCTCACCCAGGCTGGACAGCTTTCAAACCCAAGGATTCAAGGCTCAAATGAATTACTTGTGTAATCCTCTTCTTTGCCATGAAGCAACCAAAAAAAGGCGCTCAGTTTTATATCAGGAAGACACATCTTCCTTTGCCATGCATAATCCCACCATCTAACCCCCATTACAAAAAGAAGAGCCAACCAAGAAGGGGCACCTAGCAAGCCCCTAATTCCTCAGTGAGAACCAGCTGTAAGATTCCTGTCAGTTCTGAAGAACCCTGGTGGTGGTGAAAAGAGAAGCCAAGGCTTCAGGCCTTCTACGCTTGGTCTGTTTGCAGCCTTCTAAGCCTCTGTCCCCAGGACTTGTCCCACAGGCATTAACACCTGTTTCACTCACTCTCTTTAGAGCATCCACAAGGATCCAGAAGAAAAGATAGCCCATTTCCACCAGCAGGAGGATGCTATTCTCTATCCCAGCTGTTTTGATGCCAATGCTGGCCTCTTTGAGGTGTGTGGAGGCCATGGGTGGGAGTTGGTGAAGCCCGCTAGGCTATGGAAGGCTTGGAAGTGGGCAGTCAGGAGCCTCTGCCAGTGCCATGGCTAGAGACTCCAGTGCCCATTTCTTTTGGAGGTCAGTGTGGGCCAAGTAGAGGCTCCAGGAAGAATCCTGAGGCTTCCAGAGTATTTAGGGGTTCACTTACATCAGCTGGAAGGCTGGGGTTGGTAGGGGCCAGGCATTTGCTAAACATGTTCTCACTAGAGTAGGGCCCTGGTTTGGCCCAGTCTTGGGGCTCTGGCAATTCAGAGACAGAGGGCTCCTTGCCTCCCTGCCCAGAGGAATGCTGGCTGGTGGTGAAATTTGGGCTTAAGGAGAGTCGTTGGAGAGGAAGAACCCCAAGGTGGTTGGTGATGGCTTTACTCCAGCTGCTTTCTTCCAGGCCCTGCTGACCCCAGAGGATGCAGTCCTGTCAGAGGAGTTGAACCATGCCTCCAGCATCAACACATCCGTCTGTGCAAGGCCACAAGTACCGCTACCTCCACCTACCTGGACATGGCTGGCCTGGAGGCCAGCTGTAGGAGGCTCAGGCAGGGCAATGCTGTGGGTTCCAGGGGAAGATTGGGCTTATCCTCAGCCTACCTCCCAGCGAAGCGAGGCTTGAAGAGGCCAAGTCTGTACTCACAAATAGCCTGAAAGTTTGAAACAGCCGAGATTTGAATCTAAATCTTTCAGAGTTGGAGCTTTATTTCATTATACCATGCTGCTTTGAGTTTTTTAAGCACCTTAAGCATAATAGTGAGATGAGCTTATGGAAAGAAGTGGCCCCACCCCACCCTCTGAAGGGGAGACTGAAAGTGTCCTCATTGCCCAGGGCTAAGTGTGGCTCCAGACTGCCCCGGAAGAGGCGGGTAAGGCTCAGAGAGGCATAGATGAGGGAGAAGATGTTCTAGTCCCAATACAGTGGTGCTCGTGTGACCACCTCTGTTCTGGGCACGGGGCCAGGTGAGCTCTTAGAGCTCCAAGTAGCACAGAAAGTGGGTGGTTTGGCACAGCTTGCAATATCAGCCCCACTGTCCCTGTCTTTACACCTGGTGGCCACTGATGTGGCCTTTTCCATGGACGGCGACATTGCACCCCTGCAGGAGATCTGCTGCCTCGCCTCTCAATATGCTGCCCTGGTCTTTTGTGGACAAATGTCATAGCACTGGCTTCCTGGGGACCAAAAGATTGTAGGAGCATGTGGCACCCGAGGCCTTGGGTTGGGCTTCTAAGGGTGAGTGGGGAACTGAGAGGCTAGCCCCCAGCCCACTCTGTGGTTGCTGTGTGCTCGAGTGGCCACTGGTGGCAGTGGCAGCTTGCCTTGTAGGGGCACGGATGAGCTACTGGGTGTGATGGACCAGGTCACCATCATTAGCTCCACATTGGGGAAAATGCTGGGCGGAGCATCAGGTGCCTGTAGGGTTGTGCCCCCAGAGTCCCCTTTTCCACATGCAGGGCCCTGGAGGCCTGTGAGAGAAGGTTGGGAGGGGAGACCTGGGGCTGCAGAGAAGAGAGCAGTGTGGACTGTACTCTCAGGAGGGGCTTCATGTAGGCTCCTGGCCCCTGACTGCCCCCCACCCCGAGCCCCCAGTGTTCCTGCTATGACAGCGTGTCCGGCCCCTACCTCTTCTCCAACAGCCTGTCACCTGCTGTCGGCTGTGCCTCCAAGGCGCTGGACCTGCTCATGGAGAGCAATGACATTGCCCAGTCTATGGTAGCCAAGACTCAGCCGTGTGGTTCCTGGCAGGTGGAGGAAGATGGGGTAGGGGAGCCCCCATGGGCCTACCCAGCCGACCTCCCAATTCTCTCTTCCTCGGCCTCTTTCTTCCATTTCCTGGTGCGTTTCTCTGTGAGTGACTGTGGGTCTCCCCATCTTGTGCAATCTTCTTCCCACCTCCCTTTTTGGTCTGCTTGTTCCTCTGCCTGGCTTCCCATCTGACTCTCTGCATCTACATCTCTATCCCTGTTGGTCCCCCCCCCGCCGCAGACTTGGGCACAGATCTTGGGTCACATGCCCATCAGGAGCAAGTGCGAATTCTCCACAGTCCCCCAGCGACCTGTGACGCCTGGTTTGTGCCCACAGGTTCTGCAGTAAGGTGGAGGCTGCTGGCTTCACCATCTCAGGAGCCAATCACCCCATCTGCCTTGTGATGCTGGGTGATGCCAGCCTGGCCTCTTGTATGGCAGAGGACATGCTAAAGAGAGGTAAGGGGACCAGGATAAGAGTACTGGCTGTATAGAAAAGAGGGGAGAACTCCTAGACTGAATAATTTCCCTTATCCCCACCCTACTACTTCCTTAGAGCACCTGTCGGTCCAAGTTTAAAAACTCCAGGCCATGAGGCAGTCCCGTGTGAGACCTTGTGCAGCTCCCTTGCCCACTGTGATCCTCAGGAAAGTAGGAGCTGTATGTCATGCCCCAGAGCCTGCCTGGCCTGGCGAGGCCCACGTTGACTTTCTCTGTCTTCCCAGGCATCTTTGTCATTGTGTTCAGCTACCCAGTGGTTCCCAATGGCAAGGCCAGGATCCGAGTACAGCTCTCAGCAGTGCACAGTGAGGACATCAACCACTGTGTGGAGACCTTCGTGGAGGTGGGGCGGCTGCACGGGGCGCTGCCATGAGCCCTGGGTAGTGACAAAGGGGGCCTTTGATAGCCCAGGCCAGAGGCTCTGAGCTCTGTCAAAGTCCTAGAGTTGGGCTAGGGCAAGGCCTGTGCTTGTTGCTGGGAGTGTGAAGCCAGTGTGGAAACGCTGTAACTCACTGGTCTGCTTTATCGTCTCTGAGCAGGCCGACCTGCTCGGTGACTGGTTGAAGACGCAGGCAGGAGCTGAGGCTCTGCAGGCAGGCTCCTGAGGACTGTAATAGACTTCAGAACTGACCACCTACCCCAAATTAAGATGAGACCCAGGCGGCTGGGGTAAGGTAGCAGGGGCCACTGTCCGGCTCAGCTGGATTCTGTGCTGCTTTCGAGAGCAGCTGAGTACCAACCCTGCAGACCCTTTCCCATGCCACCCACCTGCTACTCCCCAGCCTCCAGAGTCTAGCTTTGGTGAACACCTTGTCCTCTGCCCCCTGTCCAAAGGATGGCCTATAGCTTCCCAGATAATAAGGGGTTGGGCACCCAAATCCATATTTGGGAGGAGAGGCAGAGGGTTCGGACTCCAAAGGAACAAACGTGGGTCACTACTGGAGAGGCCCCTGACAATCTGGAACCCTGTGTTATATAGCCGACCTGTCCCTGACCCTGTGGCCTTGGGCAGGCTCCATCCCCTATGTGTGCCGCTGTACCAGGAATGGGTGTTCTGCCCATGTCTGGGGGCCCTTGGGGGCCCTTCCATCTCTCTCAGCCCATGGCCTACTGGCCTGATGATCAGCCACCAGAGGGCGCAGCGAACTTGGGCTCTGGCCACTCTCACCGCCCTCACTCCAGACTTCAGGCCTTGGACTGGGCTGGCAAGGCCAGGAAGACAGATTGACTGCTGCCAAAGCCCCATCTGCCTTTGTCCTCCACAAGGGCTCGCTGAACCCCTACTGGAGATTACACCCCTTCCCTCAGTTACTACCCCTGGTCTTTTCTCCATTTTCTTTCCCGCTCAGCCTTCGGGCCCCTGGTGGTATTCGGGGATGGCTTCTGAGTCACCACAATTCATGATGTGGCCTTGGGAATCTCGTAGTTTGGTTGGAGTAGAGTAGGAAGGATGAAAAGTCCCTTCTTCATTAACAATCAGGGTTCTAGCACCCTGTACCCCCAACCCTCCCCTTAGCCTGGACTTCTTGGAATGGACTATCTGGGCCAGCTCCAGCTCAATCCTGCAGGATCTCAACGCTAGGATTCTGGGATTCCTGGCCTGTGGTCCAGAGGAGGTTGAGGCTGGGGTTGAGGAGCTTGGGGTGCTGGAGGGTGCAGCCAGGGAAAGGGTTGCTGTGGTCACATCAGTGGCAGGAAACACTTACATGCCGCCACCACAGGACAGGGCACCTGGTGCCATGCCTGCTGCTGCAGCAGCGAGCGTATATGGCTTGGTGCCAGCCCAAGGCCCAGCCAGCATGTACATGGTCTGTGCAGCCCGGAAGATCATACCCGGTGGCCACAAGCAGCTGTGTAGGGATCCACCGCAGTCAGTGTGGTGCATGAGTGGGGCCAGAACACGGGCTCAGATTCACTAGCCAGTGACACAGAGTGTGCGCTGCCTCCTCCTGCAGCTCCCGGGCTCTGCAGCTGGCGCAGTGCTCCCCAGCGGACAGCGTGAGCAGTGCCAGCCTTGAGACATGCTGGGCCAGCTGATGACAGTAATGCACATCATGATCAACCAGCATGTGGTGCTACGCCGGCTAGGGCCTGCCACCATCCAGAGGGCATCATCCAGAGGGGGTCATAGGAGCCTGCAGCAGGTGCAGTAACAGCAGCTCCGGGCACACATGCTTTGGCTTGGGCGCATACTGGTAGTCGCCACTACACACCTGCTGCAGGCTGTAGTGCCCTGCAGGGCTTGGGGGTCACCTGTACTTCTGTGTACTGCAGGACTTGGGGCTTCAGAGGTCACTCTCAGGACACGCTGTACACGTCCTCTGCCCTCTGTGTTAGGCTCAGGGTTCATGCCACGGCAGTCAGGAGCAGCACTTGGAGCAAGGGGAGGAGGTAGTGCCAGGGGTGCACTGAAGCTTGGGCATGATGATGTGCCCTTCCTGCCTACCCCATGATGGGGCCCTCTGTGGTCCCCTCCGTCCTCCCCTCCTTCCCTCAGCCTCTGCTGTCATATCAGCTGCTCGGCCATGCCACAGCTGGGAACTCTGCCTGAGTACTGCCACAGCCCACCCAGAGCCAACCCAGAGAGAGTGGGGGCCCCCAAGGGGACAGAGGATAGTGTGTCAGGGATCTCAGGAGCTTTCAGGGTGCAGGCATGCCACGTTTGTGAGTCCAGGCTTCTGGGAGTCTGTCAATACTTTACTTTCATGCAGGGTCGTTGTGGGCCTCTAGCGTCGATGGTTCTAAAATCTCACCACTTAGTCTAGAATCCTACAGTTCTGTCCTTCAGGGATCATAAGAATCAATTCTAATTCCTTAATTAAATCTTGAGAGCTCTAAATTCAGGTTTGGAGAGTCAAGGTATGATTCCCAATATCCTCAGTTCAGTGAGTCTGCTTCCCTGACTCACTTGAGGATGCTCTGCACCTGGGATGAGCAACGTCAGGTGTTAGAGAAGCGTCTCTGAGTTCTGGGAGAAATCCCAGGGGCCTGGAGGAGCCAGTTCTGAAGCGTCTTCCCCAGCCCATCAGGCCTTGAATGCGAGTCCTGGCTTCATTCAGCATCTCCTCAGACTTTTCTCTCCACTTTCCCAGACTTCCCCTTGACATTCCAGCTTCCAGAAGGACTCCACACACAGTCCCTACTACCCTTTCTCTCTCCTTTAACTCCTTGCAGACTGCCTTCTGCCCTCAGTACACTTGTCAGGTTTACCTGACCAACAGCCTCCTCTTTGCTAAGTCTAATGCACTTCAGGTGCTAGTCTCTAACCCTCTGGAAGCATTGAAACATATGACCCACTCCTCCAAGGGATCAGACCGCATGACTGAACCAGCCACTCATCAAGACCCGTTAACCTCTGGCTCTTGCCTAGACAAGGGGCTCCTAACGGGGCACTCATTACATCATTCCCTTTCTGTTCTCACCCCAGGCCATAAACTATTTACAAAATAAATGAGCAGGTCATGTCCTTGCTCTAGAACCTTCACTAGTTCCCCACTGCCTTTGGGCTAAAGCCAGACTCTTTAGATGGGCACATAAACACTCTAGTCTCCGGCCAGACTGAACCCCTGGACGAAGCTTAGGGAAGCTGATGGGTCTCAGCGTTCACAGGGCCTGGTGTAGGAGTCCTATCTGAAGTCTGTAGACAAGGGACTCATTCTGGTTTCCTAGCCTAGGACACATCTCATTCAAAATTAGGAATCCTTTGTGAGCTTAGATTGGAGCAGGGAAGGAGAAAGAAGGGGCGTGGATTCATCGGGCAGGGCCAGAGGAGATGGGAGTGCCAAGGATGGGCTGGGCCCTGGGCATGGAGGGGTTAACTACAAAGCGAATCTCAGCGAAATCAATGGGTTACTGCATAAAGAGGCAGAAGCAACGCAGAAAGGCAGAGAAGAGCCAGGTAAAAGAGCATGCCACCCGTGGGAAACCAAGGAGTGAGGAGTAGGTGGTCGTTGGGCACTCCGGAGAGACTGGCCAAGTCCGGCTCAGAAGAGGAGGGACCCTAAAGAAGAGGGAGAAGTGAGAGGCAGACCTCTATCTGCAGGGACACACCGAGGGACAGCCACTGAGCCAGGATCAAGCAGGGGCCCAGTGCCCAGGGTCAAGGTAGGCATTGCCCATACTGTGGTTCAGGGGATCTGCTGCATGCTGGACTGGGGTGGGCAAAATATCCCATCCCTCTCCCCCTGCCTGGCCCTATTGCCTTTCATTTGTTTCACCAACCCCCCCTTCCAGAGATCCCAAGCTTCAGGGAAATCCACAGGTAGTAGCCGATGTTGGCTGTGAATGGGACAGGACTGAGGGTGGGCACAGCTGGCACAGCTTGCACACATGCACACACACACACACTGTCATGCACACAGGTCAGAGGCACCACCTGTTACAGACTCAGATGAGTGCCCTAGCCTGGGTGTCTGAGCACTAGGATAGCAACAGCCCAAGATCTGCCACTAAAAATGTGATCATTAGCCTCCCATATTCCCTCTCAGCTTTGATTTCCTCGTGTGCAAAAAGAGGGCAGTGACCTATATGGTTTTCCCAGACATACTACTGTGGGTCTCACTAAACGATTCTCCAGTGACGCAGGGATGTCACCCATGTTTTGCTGACCTCAACCCATGTCTGAGTCTTGCTTGAGCTTCGGATCCCCGAGAAATATGCCAGCTCCTGGGGCTGGAGTTGCCCTTCCTCTCATCTGCCATGTCCTCACCCCACTCTGCCTGTGTCTTTACCTGCATCATTGATTAGAGGTGTCCACCAACTCCCTAATTATCCTTCGTGCCTTAGACTATGGACATGTTCCCTAGGAAACTGAGAAACGCCTCAGACACCAATGTGACTGTGCCAGGAGCTTGTGCAGTGGGTCTCAGTGATAACTTTTGGCTGTGTCCGCAGTTCCCACCCTCATGAGCTTCTAGCCCAGGAGACTCAGCCAGGCTCAGGCTGGAGGAACTAGACCCCTAGGTCTAGTGACCAGAGCTCGGGGCCCCTGCCTGAGGACTCCAGCTTCTCTTCCCCAGGTAACCATCTGATGCAGAGATGGCTGATGCCCAGAACATTTCACTAGACAGCCCAGGAAGTGTGGGAGCTGTGGTAGTGCCCGTGGTCTTTGCCCTCATCTTCCTGTTGGGCACAGTGGGCAATGGGCTGGTGCTGGCGGTGCTGCTGCAGCCTGGCCCAAGTGCCTGGCAGGATCCAGGCAGCACTACGGATCTGTTCATCCTCAACCTGGCAGTGGCTGACCTCTGCTTCATCCTGTGCTGTGTGCCTTTCCAAGCTGCCATCTACACACTGGACGCCTGGCTCTTTGGGGCCCTCGTCTGTAAGGCTGTGCACCTGCTCATCTACCTCACCATGTATGCCAGCAGCTTCACGCTGGCTGCTGTCTCAGTGGACAGGTGCGCTGTGCTGGGACCTGGCTGGGTCTGGGCTGGGGAGGGAACACCTGAACAGATACTCACTGGCCTTAGGAGAGAGAGAATGGGATACTCAAACATGAGATGAGAGGAAGAAGAGGAAGAGCTCTTTGGCCCCCACCATCCAGTCTGGGGACCTGCAGGGTATGCTTGAGGGGACCATCCTGCCATCCCTCCAACTCCACTATGAGCTTCCCTAGGACATCTTTGTGTCTCAAGTGTCAGCATAGGGTCTGGCAAATAGTAGGGGCTCTCTGAGTGTGAAATGAATAGCAAAAGGAACACATGAACAAATTCAGGTATTTTATTATCGCGCATACCTGGCCCAGGTTGTGGTCATCATACCTGCTCTCGTGGCTTGAAGCTTGGGGTCAAATTCAGGCTCTCTCTCTAGCCGATGACCTTAGCCAAGTCACTTGTGTGCCTCCAAACCCTCCTTGCTAAATGCCAGGCATTGCTCTCTATGCCCTTCAAGTATTAATTCCTTTGATCACCACCAGTCTGGGAGGCAAGTCACGCAGTCACCCTCACTGTTGCGATGCGGAAATCAGGGCTGCCAGCCCCTAGGTCCCGGGCGAAGCGTCTCCCTGGGGGTGCGGCTGCGGGCCTGCTGGCCGGACGCCCTCTGATCCAGCGACCGCCCGCAGGTACCTGGCCGTGCGGCACCCGCTGCGCTCGCGGGCCCTGCGCACCCCGCGCAACGCCCGCGCCGCCGTGGGCCTGGTCTGGCTGCTGGCCGCGCTCTTCTCGGCGCCCTACCTCAGCTACTACGGCACGGTGCGCTACGGCGCGCTGGAGCTGTGTGTGCCGGCGTGGGAGGACGCGCGCCGCCGCGCCCTCGACGTGGCCACCTTCGCTGCCGGCTACCTGCTGCCGGTGGCCGTGGTGAGCCTGGCCTACGCGCGCACGCTGCGCTTCCTGTGGGTGGCCGTGGGCCCCGCGGGCGCGGCGGCGGCGGAGGCCCGGCGGCGGGCCACGGGCCGCGCAGGACGTGCCATGCTGGCGGTGGCGATGCTCTACGCGCTCTGCTGGGGCCCGCACCACACGCTCATCCTCTGCTTCTGGTACGGCCGCTTCGCCTTCAGCCCGGCCACCTACGCCTGCCGCCTGGCCTCGCACTGCCTCGCCTACGCCAACTCCTGCCTCAACCCTCTGGTCTACGCGCTCGCCTCGCGCCACTTCCGCGCGCGCCTCCGCCGCCTGTGGCCCTGCAGCCGGCGCCGGCGCCACCGCGCCTGCTGTCCCGCGGGCGCCCGTCGCTCCCTGCGTCGCATCCGCCCGGCATCCTCCAACCCTACGGGCTGCCCCGGGGACACACGGCCTCGCGGGAGGCTGCCGGCGGGCGGCGGCTGGGGCGGGGAGCCCGGGGAGGAGCCTGCCCGTGGCGGGGAGGCTGGACCAGCCCTGTCTGCGCGAGGACCAGAATAAACCTTGTCCGTCTCCACCCTGCAGGGTGTCCTGTTTGTCTGTTATTCCTCTCCCTCTAGGGCAGGACCCTACTAAGGTGTGGGGCCAACGTCAGGAGCCCTGTGAGGCTCAGTGGCTGAGCTGGGGCTTCAGCCCAATGGACACCCCTGGATGGTGAAAATGGGTCAATACAGCTTAGCCCGGCCCCCAGGTGGGCAGCCCCCAGGCCCTGAGCGCAGTCAGTCTAGCGGGAGGGCAGGCCCTCTCTCTGCCCATCCCTCCACTAGTAGCTTCTAAGCCCGGCTTCTTCCACCACCCTTCACCAAGCCCCTTCTCTCTTCCCAGCCCTGTCCTGAGTTAATACTAGTAACTAATACAGAAAATACTTATTAGGCACTTACTATGTACGTTATATGGAGCTACATTCTTCAATCTGATTATCAAAATAGCTTTGCAAGGTCAATATAACTTGTTCCATTTTACAGATGAAAAAAAATCAAGAACCAGAGAGTTTCAGTGATTTGCCTAAGGTCACACAGCTGATGTTTGGCAGAGGTTGGAGTCAAACCCACTGTTGTCTTTTTCTGCTCAATGGAACCTCCTTCTCCACCTCTGAGGCCTCTGCTCTCATTTTCTGTGGTTTCCAAGATCTTTCTTGGTCCTTCCTGACTCTGCATCAGCCCTTTTCCCCAAACCTACAGCCCCCTACATTCACCTGGATGCCCTAGAAACCTCAGAGCACCCCCAGTCCCCATCTTTAGGGAAGTTCTGTTCAGATGCTCAGGTCAGAGTCTGCTGATGGGCTTCCAGTCCTAGGCCTGATGCTGGACCAAAACCCCTGGCGACATTCCTCAGCCATTAGGTGCTCCTGGCTCAGAAGAAAGAGTCACTGAGCCACAGTGGGGACCCAGATGGCTTCCCACAACCCTGACTGCCCTGTGCCCCACTCCCTATCTGTGCCTGCACACAGCTGGGGTAGTTTGTGGCTGTGGAAACTGCCTAATTAACCAATAAATCAGTCTCAGTGGTTGCAGAGCCGCCCACTTCCCTCCCTCCCTCACCACAGCCCAATAATGATAATCAGCTTCTGGCTGAGGCCTGAGACCTTTCAGCTTCAGTGTCTCCTGGCACACTTCCTGGCTGCTGGGCACCCTGGGAGGGCCCCTCCCTGATAGTAGGCAGCTGCTTGCTGTCACCACTGCCTGCCACCTGCCACAGACCCAGGCTGGGTCAGAGTGGCAGTCACCCTTCTCAGGGGGAGGCTGAGACCCAGCTGGGTGAGCAACTGCTTCAAGGGCTCAGCACAGGGGCCCGACACCTGGTCCAGTGTTCCTTCTCCCGCGTCTCTGCCATGGTCGCCACGGCTGACTCAGGCTGCAGCAGTGGGGTTGTTCCCAGGAGGCCAGGGAGTATGATGATACCCGCTTCCACAGCACCCCTGTGGCTTCTCTCCTTGGCCTCACTCACACCTCCACTGGCTCGTCCAGGCCCCGTGCCAATCCTGGCAGGCAAGGAATAGTACCTCTATTCTCAGAAGCAAAAACTAAGGCTCAAGGAGTTGGGGTAGCTTGACCAGAGCCAAGTGGCAAATTCGCAGCAAAGCTGGGGTCCTAACTGGGCCCTGGGGATGGCTCTCACAGCCACCCAGGCAGCACTGGGAAAATCTAACAGCATCTGACAAAGTTCGCTACATGACAATGGTGAGTACCTGCAAAGTAGAAGAGAACAAACTCTCCCAGAGTTGACTGATGCTGTATCGGTCCAGCCTCCCAGCCAGGCTGCTGCTCCTCCATAGTCACCTCTGTCAGCACAGACAGGCAACCAGCTGGAAATGGCCTCCAACTAGGATGGGAAGGAGACAAGCTCACCCAGCCAGGGAGCAGAGCCAGAGTTTGAACCTGTATGAAATTCCGGGCCCCAGGGAGAAGGGTGGTCACCGGAAGCCCTCCACAGAGGCCTGTGTCTCTGCTCAACTGGTAGAGGGACAGTTGTACAGGCCAGGCCTCTGGCTGGGCTCTGAGGCCTCCTGCTTCTGAAGCAGGTCTCTCTGGCCCATCTGAGTCAGTTAAAGAAACCCAGAGGCCTTGATTAATGGAGGACAGTACAGGGTGGCCCAGAGTAGGCACACAGCAGATATTTGATACTGGAGGACAGAGGGGCCAGGCAAGGAAAGACATGACCCTTCCCTTCCTTCTTTCCTTTATCCTCCAAATATTTGAGTGTCTGCCCTAAGCTAGGCCTTGCAGGGATGAGTTTGACCTAGTCCCTCCCTTCCAGGAGTGCTCAGTTTAGCTGGAGAGCCAAAAGAAGAAAGGACAGCACTGTGGGATGGGACCATAACAGAAGAATAGTTTTGAAAGGGCATAGAATAGGACACTCCTGCCTTCCTGGGCAATCCAAGCAGGAGTCCCAGAAGAGGTAACATTTAGTATGCATTTTCCTGGAAAAAAAGAGGGAAGGGAGGGCCAGGTGGAGCAACAGCGTATGCCATGGCAAGTATAGGTAGGAGCAGGACAGGATGGGGTCTGGAGAGGCTGGGAGGGTGGATGCCGTGAGACCACGAGGGTCTCCTAGACCAGCTGGAGAGCAGTGACTTCCTCCTTCAGGCGGGTGGTGATACACCATGGAAGGTTTTCAAGAAGGTAGGAGCCCATGAGACGTGTGGGCAGAAAGACATCAGGGTCGCTGTGTAGAGGCGGGGTCGGAGGTGCCAGGCTGGCAGCAAGGAGCCCGATCAATAGACTGCTCTGTGAGCCCTTGGCCAGAAAGCCACTGCCAAGGGCCTGGGGCTGGGAAATGATTTTTGCTATGGATTTGTCAGGAAGATTGATGGCCTGCTGCTGGGCTTGGGCCTGGCCCCAGAGGTTCCCGGGTCTGCATCAGGGGGCTAATGAAATGCTTGGAAGAGCAGATGGTCATAATACAGCAGGTCCGCGAATAATGCTGTTTAGTTCAATGTCGTTTCCTTCATTTTAACATTGATGAGATGTCATAGGAACTTAAGTCCTGTTTATATCAATTAGCCTATGATAAAATTGATTTAATTATATGTCATTTTGCTTAGAGTCACAGAACCTGTCAATGATGTTAAGTCAGGACTCATTCTCTTTTGGTTAGGAGAGAGCTATGAGTCCTGGAGGGCCACAGGCAGGCAACAGGGGCTGGAGTAGAGGCTGAATGGGCCCTGGTTGCTGCCCCCGGTGCCCAGGAGAACCCACCTGACCTGAACCCTCTGTAAGGTCTCAGGCTGGGCTTGAGGCAGCCTGGGCGGCTGGGCAGGAACCCCTCTGAGCTGGACGGAGGTTTAAATCCTGCATCCCTTTCACTTTCCTAGTTGTGCAAACCTCATAGGAATGGGCATGTAGTATTCATGTCTGAACACCTAGTAGATAAGGGTTCTCTTGCAGGAAAAACAGAGGGATGGGGGGGATTGTGGGAGCCCAGAGGAGGGCCCTCAGCCGGCTTGGACAGGCAGAGAAGACTTCCTGGAGGAGCTGGTACCCAAGCCAAATCCTGAAGCGTGACTTAATCAGGGCAGATGGGGAAGGGAGAGGTAGAAGGACGTGTGTATGGGCTGCCTGGAGTCAGGCACGGCATGATGCGCTGAGGGCCTGGAAGAGGGCACAGGGGAGGCCCAGCAGGAAGTGGAGGGAGGGCAGTCACAAAGTACTCTGTGTTTCTGCCTGAAATTGAGGCTGTACTTTGTCCGGAGGGCAATGCAGAGCCACTGAAAGTTTTTAAATAAAAGTACAACCTGATCATACTTACTCTTCAGGGACCTCTTTCTGGCTGCATGCAGGCTTTCCTGGGGAGGGAGAGCAGTTAAGAGGCTGGCGTGAGAACCCAGAGATGAAGATATCCAAGACCTTGACAGTGGGTGGGGAGACAAGAGGAGAAATGGGCAGATGGGACAGCCACTTAAGAAGTATAGTTGTTGGAACTTTGTGATTGAACATTATGGGAGGAGGAGAGAGATGTCCTGGATGACACTCCACATTTCTGTTTTTGGGTTATTGGGGTGGCAGTGGGGATGGTGGGGTCATGTTTGAGGGGACAGATGTTGAGTTAAGTTAGAACATGTTGAACTGAGGGGCCTGTGGGACATGGTGAGTGGCGTCCACAGGGCACTAGAGCATGGGGCACCTACTACCGTTCAGGCCTTGAACTTCACCTGGAACATGTTTTATCTTCTTTAGAGTTTGAAGATGAAGAAACTGAGGCTCAGAGAGATTAAGTATCTTCCCCAAGATCACAGAGCTAGCCAGAAACAGAGCTGGGTTCTTTAGCTTAGGTTTGTCTGATTTTAGTTCCATGGTCTTTAGGGAAGAGAAGAGCAAGAAGGAGTTGGTCGAAGGCAGGGAGGACGTTGGATGTGTAAAGGAGGTGACCCCCACTCGACTCCTTGTAGCAACTGTAGTCAGGGCTCAAACTCAGCCCTGGGGAGGGTAGGCGAGGTGAGGGCTCTGGCGTGGCCACATTAACCAACCCTTCTCCCTGCCTAAGGCACAGAATCATCTATCAACTTTGTGGTGTGTACCTGGGGACATCAATACCAATTAAATGCCCAAGGTTTCCTATTAATGAACATCAGTTCCTCAGCCCTGATGCAGGGCTCATTTGCAAGCTGCCAGCTGGATCCAAGATGGCCTGAGGCCAGAGGGCCTGGCTGCGCAGGCTGGAATTATTTCTAGTGTAAGAGGACAGGACCGATTTATTGAGGTATCTGCTTGGTGCCACGTTGTTTCAGTGGCCTAGGCTCTGTGGAGGAGTGGGACCGAAGCAGGAGGAAAGGTGATGAGGATGGGTCGAGGGGAAGGTGCCAGCTTGGAGCACCTGGGAGTGCTCTGGACAGTGTGGTCTGAGGAGGGTGCTGCCTGGGCATTGAGTAGACCTCCCAGGTCAACTCAGAAAGGGGTCAAGGCATGGACTCTGAGTCGAGTTGGAATTCTAGCTCCTGTACTCTCTTGCTCTGGTCTTTCTGTACCTCGGTGACCTGCAGAACCGAGCTCTGTCTGAGCCGGGTACTCTTGGAGGCAAACAGCCTCACGTTGCTCACCTGCTGTTGACAGCCATAGGTAATGCTTTGAGGGCTCCCGCAGGCACATCTTGATCCCCATTAAAACTCTCTCCCCACAGCTGAGGAGGTAGGACTCACCCACCTCTGCCCTGGGCATGCTGACCACTAAGTGCTTCCACAGCATATGCCATCCTCCCAGGCTCCCAAAGTAAGAACGTCGCCAGGCTGGCATGGGCCAGTCGCAGGGACAAGAGAACACTCTGGTCTGTGGTCTGGGGTTTTGGGAAGCACTCCTTTGCTTCCCTGAGCCCGTTTCCTCCTCTGTAAAGTGAGCTGACCACCTCTCCCTGCAGGCACTGAGGCCTTGGTGTCAGCTGGTGAGCCAGCATCACAGGTTTGGGCTGTAATTCCCTGTGGGCCTCATAGCTGGGGACAAGGTGGGGATGACAAGGGACTTTGTTGGGATTACCCAGGAATCAGTCCAGCTTCTTGATCTCTTAACTCTGGCTGGGGCTCAGCATCTGACGTAGTCTGGGGAACAGGCAGCCCTGGTGGGGACAGGGGCTTTCTCCCAGAGGGGGTTTTCTCCCAGAATTCATGGTGCTGCTCTGGGTAAGGATGCATTTGACTTCCAGGTAGAGGTGACAGGCTGCCTCACCTGGTTTCTGCCACCAGGGCAGATCTTCGTACCTTAAGACCTCTGCAGCTTTGTCCCACCTCCTTCTCCAGCTAGCCTGTCACCCTCCCGGTCCCATAGCCAGCTCTCCATCCACCTCAGAAGGCCTGTAATACTAGAAGTAGCCACCAATGATCAGCAAGGACCACTCCAGACTCAGCTCAGCCCCATCGCCTCCTGCCGTCCTTTCTCTACTCCCAGGTGACCATGTGCACTTGTCTACCAAGCACACACTACATCCTGTGCTAAGTGAGGACAGGGCCAGACCCTGCCACACTTGAGGCTGGTCATGGAGACGCAGACTCACTCAGGAAGGCCCGTTGGTTCCTACCGACCGGGTCCCAGAGGCACTGGGATATTGGCACTTTGGAAACCTTGGCAGAGATTACGCTGGACCTGGGCTGGGCCCCACGCACCAGCTGCCTCATCTTAAGCAAGTACCTTGCTCTCTTTGAGCCTCATTTTCCTGCATCTATAAAACAGTGGGTGCAATAGCGCTGGCTACCTAACATTTTATTGGAAATTAAGTCAGAGGGCTCGTATGAAGGGCCCGCTGTGCCAGCACACAGCACTCAACACATGTCGCCACCCTCCGTTTCAGGAAACTACTTCTGTGATTTCAGGCCTGGTGGACACCACATGAGCTCGGGTGTGGATCCAGTTTCCAGCCAGCTGTCTGGTTGGGTGACACGGGCAAACCTGCATTTTCTAACTGATTAAAGGCAGCAGCAAGGCCACTTATCTCACAGGATGGCGAAGTCTCTTCCAAGAGCTTCCCACTGATCACCACGGGCCATGGCAGGGATTTTGCTCTTTAATTCACCGCTGTGTTCCCACCTAGAATACTGCTCAGCGCACAGCAAGTGCCCAGTACTTTTAACACAAACAAATGCGAAGTCTAAAGGGAAGGACCCTCCCCAGGGGTGAAATCAACAAACATGGATTTCTTCCTCCCCACCTCCCGATTCCCCACTGACTCAGTAACTGGAGCAGCTAGTAACAGAACTGACTCCTGTGCAGGCAACCTTTGTTCTCCCTCCCGCCCCCTGCCCAGCCCAGCCAGCTCAGGGCCCACTTGTGTGTTTTCTGACTCACTTTATGTCTGGGGCTGATTTGAACTGGCTGGCTCTTAAGACAGATTTGAGGTTGCAGGATAAATACTGGCTGGAAATGAGGCGAGGCGGGTTGGCTGGCTGCCTCACTGGCTAGTGTTTGATGACTGGTCCGTAAGCCACCTTCATCTGTCAAGCCCTTCGTTCACTGTCTACGTGGCAGGGGAGGGCATTGACAATGGCCCCTCCACTTGCCCTACCGGCGGTTGTCATGGTTACAGGGCTACAGGGCCAGTTGTGGGTGGGTGGGACACCATTGGGATGGAGGATGCTGCAGGGATGCGCCCTGCTTTCCAGGTGGGGATGGGTTGGTCCAGGCCAAGGACTTGTTCGGAATGAGCCAGTGAGTCTGTACACCAGGCCATCCTGGAAACACCAGCAGCTTCATAAAGCCCTAGCATGCGCCCTCCATCAGCCCTGCCCTAGAGAACACCAGGTCCCAGAAGGGCCCAGGCCGTCCCCTGGATGCCCTTGGCAGATGCCTCACCTGTCTGCTCCCAAAGTTCCACAGCAAGTTCCTAACCTTTTCTGAGTGTGGACCCTGCTGAGAATCAAAGCTATGGACCCTTTTCTCAGAAACAGACATGCACACTCCACACAGAATCTTGCATCATTTCAGGCTGTTCATACCTCTTTGAGGGCCCATTCATTGAACTCCTTAGACTTGAGGTTGAGAAATCTTGCCTCAACTCTCTCCAGGCTGATCGGCCCCAGGTTGGGGGTGTGCTGGGAGGCGGCGGGGAGAGGAGGCCCAGAGAAGCTGGTCCCAAGAGAAGAGCCCCACCTGTTTGAGGTCCACTCCCTCTTGCCCCTGTCTCTCCACTGCCCTGAACTCTTCCCTGTCAGCCCACCCGGAGGCCCTGGGCTAAGGGGGGCTGTGTCCAGGCACCAAGCCCCAGCACAGCTCTTATAGGAGCGCCAGCTCAAATATGCCCCTGGGCCCGAGTGGGCAGGAAGGGACAAAAGCCGCCCCACCTACTGTACCTCTCCCGCTCCAGCACACAGCCAGCTGGCGGCCTCCTCGTGCCCAGCAGCAGTGGCCTGAGTTCCATGGGAGCATCTGACCGCTTCCTCTGCCCTCTCCCCCCGTCTTGGGACCACCAGGACACTGTCCCTTCCTCAACTCTGCTGACGTGGTGGGGCTTTCAGGGTCCTGGAGGCAGCCCAAGCCTGTATCTCATACCCACTGAGGGACCCTTTTCTCTTCAGGTCTGGAGAGCAGCTGGGTTCCCTGAGTTCAAATCTGACCAAGCTGGGATTGGGGGGACAAGCTCTCCTCCTCTGAAAGGTAGTCAGGATTCCAATCTGGTGAGAGGGTAAGTGAGGCAGAGCCAGAGCGGACACAATGGACACCCTGGTACAATCTGCCATTACCGGGGGTCAAATGCCTCCTTGGAGAGGGCTCAGCCAGGCGTGCCCTCCCTTCTGTGTCCCCTTTGTGGCAGGCCTCTGCCATGAGGGCCACTGCCTTCTGCATGTCTGTGGCTCCCTTTGCAGGAGTGGGAGCCAGTATCTCCTTTCCAGTGAGTGTTGAGCCATCTCTAGTATTAGTTTACCATTGTTGCTGCAACAAATTACCACAGACTTAATAGCTTAAAACACAAATTTATTCTTTTATAGTTCTGATGGTCAGAATTCCAAAATCAGCCTGACTGAGCTAAAGTCAAGGTGTCAGCCAGGCTGGTCCCTTCTGGAACTTCTGAAAGGAAAATCCATTTTTTTGCCTTTTCTAGCTTCTGGAGGCCACCTGCATTCCTTGGCTTGTGACCCCTTCCTTGTTATTACTCTGCTTTCTTGCTCTGTCACAGTATCTGCTACTTCCTCTCTGATCTCCAGCTTCCCTAAGGATTCCTGTGATTACATCAGGCCCACTTGGATAATCCATGATAATCGCCTTGTCCAAAGACCTTAACGTATTATGTCTGCAAAGTCCCTTTTGCCACGTAAGGTCCAGTTCACAGGTTCCTGGGGTTAGAACATGGACACCTTGGGGGCCATTATTCAGCCTACTACAAGTAGGCTGCAGAACTGCGATGCCCTCCCAGTGTCCCAGTGATTGGGAAGAAAAGGGCTGGAGGTCTTCTGCTTTGGGTTCAACAGGGTCATTCCTAACCTTATATTTCTAATGTCTGGGCTTCAGCAACCCAGAGGAACTCACTGCAATGTCTTCTTACAAATTAGGTGCTAGGTCTAAATCTAAGTGCTGGTGAGAGGTGTATGGTGAGCCAAGAAGGCCCATAGGCTTGAGGGTGCCTTGAGGGTGCCTTGAGGGTGCACCCTGCTGGTTGCATAAGCCCGTGGTTGGGAAGGGACACAGAGGGGTCTGAGGCCTGCAGAGTGCCAGGGACAAGTGAGGCCTGCAAGGGTGGTGGTGTGTGTTGGCCAGCGCTGAGGTGTGGCTGTAGTGCTGCAGGAGTCGGATGAAGGAGCTGGGGGCTGTGGTCCCGGCCCGCAGAGACGATGGAGACCGTGTCTGGCCCACAGCATCTGGGGTTGGGGGCGAGGGCCCGCCCGACAAGTGCAGCTCCATGATCGCAGGCACTAGGCTTTTCTCTGTAATGCAGGGCAGGTGGGCAGGGCAGGGAGGAAAGGCAGGGAGCCCCTCTTGCTACCTCTTCTCCATGTTCTGCATCTGCAGGCTGAGGGAGGTGAAGCTGGCCAGGAGGTCGGTCACCTCATCCACCTGCAGGACAGAAATAAGGCTCTGTCACGGGGTGTAGGACAGACCCCGGTCTCCTCCCCATTACCACAGGCCTGGAGGGCAGACATTGTCTCTCCTCCCAGGGTAGGTGGTAGCTTCACTATGATTATGAAAATAGATGTCCTAGGATTGACCTTTGACACCAGGGGGTCTCAGACTGCCCCAGAGAGAAAGGCCATGAGCAGCTTCCAAGGAAAGCGGGGGAGGCTTTGAGATCCTCAGTGGGCTGCAACCCCACGGCCATGGCCTCTTTCTACGATGAGGGTCTGGCTGCCTCAGAGCAGGGATGGCCTGTCCCTGAGGCTCCTGCCAGGCCCTGGGTCTGGACCTGTGGCTGCGGCTCACCTGCTCTCTGGTGCTCGTCATCTGGAGGCGGGTGCACAGGTCATCCAGCCGGTCCCGCTGCTCGTGCCGCCCCAGGCGCTCCAGGTACTCCCTCAGCATCTGGATGATCTGAAAAGAGGGGTGGGCTGAGCTGCAGAGGGTCCCAGCTGGGAGGCACAGTGGAACACGTGCCAACTGGGGTCAGTGTGAAGCGACTCGGGAGCCCTGGAGCTGGAGGAGGAGTGTGTGTGTGAGGGTGGCGCCTGTCCGGGGCCTGCTTGGTGCCATGGGCTCAGCATGAGTGGGGCACTCACCTGCTTCACCTCCAGCCGCACAGCCTCCAGGCACTGGGAGTGGCCTTCCTGCAGGATGTTCAGCTTTGACCTGGCCAGGTGCAGGGGCGTACGGCCAGCTCGGTCCAGGGCATCGACACGGGCCCCTGTGGGAGCAGGCAGGGGTGAGCATGCTGGGGTGAGGGCAAAAAAGGAGGGAGAAAGGGAAGGGACCACATACCTCCTCGTAGCAGTGTGGTGATGACAGGGACATGATTGGTACAGGCCGCTGAGGAAGAAGAACAGGACTTGAGAAGAAGAACAGGGCCTGGCCCTGTGTGCCCACTGGAGGGAGCAGAACTGTGCCTCTGAGTGTGCCTGTGTCACGCTGTGCCCCCTGAGAAGGCATCGCCAAGGCAGAAACTGGGTGGAACTCAGCAATCAAGTCCAGCTCCCTCCCTGCACCACTGCGGCAACTGAGGCTTGAAGATGGGACCTGCCTCACCATGCGCCATGGTGTGAGTCGGCCACAGGGCAGGGACTGGCTGCAGGTCTCACCTTCCCTAGCAGAGCCGCCTCTGAGCCAGCTCAGGTTATTAAATCAGCTCTGCTTAGGGCACAGCCAACGAGTGATCAATGGAGAAGTCCATGGGACACAGACTGCGGGAGCTGGGTGCAATCCTGGGGGCTTGGGCACTCCCCGAGATGACAGGAGATCCTGCTGGGAGCCCGCAGGGCCCCAGGCTCTCCATCAGAGGACCCCGTCTGTGCTGCAGCGTTTCAGGCACTCACCCAGGTGCAGAGGTGTGTTCCCCAGCCCGTCTCGCTGGTTGGGATCAGCCCCGTGGTCCAGGAGCAGCTGTACTGGAAACAGGAAAACCCAAGAGGAGCTGTCAGAGGCTTCTATGAACTGGATCCCAACCCCAACCCCTAACCTAGCTAAAGAGGCTCACTCAAAGTGTGGACACTGAAAACAAACAGGATTTCCTGTATCATTTCCTTCACTCATTCACTCACAGGGTTCATGTGCAGGCCTCTGCAGGCCGGGAACCGAGCATCCTGAGAGGGCCTCTTGGCCTATGCAGGTGTTACAGAACTGAGATTTTAAGGGTTAAAGAAAATCCTAGTTAAGGTTCTCAAGGGCATTTTCTGCTCTCTTCACAGCCAAGCGCCATAGTGGGAATCAGGCCACGAGGTGATGCTGAGCACCCCCTCCTCGAGCGTCTCCTCAAGGGTGGGCTGTGATAGGCCAGGGACTCATCAACTTCCCAGACGGATGTGCAGGCAGAGTGAGTCACAGTGCGGGCCAGGATGAGCTTCACACCATACACAGAAACTAATTCCAGAGGCCCGCAGACCTACACGTGAAAGCTCAGTCAGGCTTGAAGAAGGAAACGGGAGAATATCTTCATGACCTTGGGATAGGCAAAGGTTCCTCAAATAGGTCACAAGATTACTAACCATAGAAAAGACTGATAAAAAAAATGATAAAGCACACAAAAAAAAGATTAATAAATACATTAAAATCAAGAACCTATATTCATCAAGAATACCATTCAAAGAATAAAAAGGCAAGCTCAGAAAAAGTAAGTCATTAATATTTGATAAATGATTTATAAACAGAATATATAAAGAATGGCTACAAATCAGTAAGAAAAAGATAGGCAACTTGTTTAAAAAATGTACTACACACTTGAATAGATACTCCCAAAGAGGATATAAAAATGGCCAATAAATATATGAAGATATGATTGACAGTACTGGCTGTCAGAAAAATGCAAAACAAGCCACAATGAGATGCCATTATACCAGAATAGCTAAAATTAAAGAGACAAAACCAAGCATTAGCAAGGATATGGAAATATGAGGAACTCTCTTATATAGCTGGTGGGAGTGTACAGTGCTACAACCACCTTGGAAGAAGTTTGGCAATATCTACTAAATCTAAATATATGTGCGAACTAGCCCAGTGACCCAACGATTCCACTAACATAGATAAGTGCTTATAGCCACCAAGCTACCTGTATGAGAATCTTCTCAGTAGCCCAAAACTAGAAACACAGAAGTCCATCAATAGTAAGATGGGTGAACTGTGGTACATCACACAATGAAATACTACCCAGCAATAAGAAAGAACAAACGACATTCAAACACAACATTCAGGAATGAATCTCAAGGATGTAACATTGAGTGAAATAAGCTCAGATTCAAATGAGTGCATACTCTATGCTTCCATTTAAGTGAAATTCAAAAACAAGCCAAACTACTCTATGGTGAATGAAGTCCACATAGGTGAGGACTGGGTGGGGGCAGAGTCAGACTGGGGGGGTGCTGAAAATATTCTGTCCTGATCCAGGTGGTGGTTACACCAGCGTACACATACAGAAAGTTCAGTTTATAAATTATACGACACCCAAAAGAGACTCCTAAAAAAAAAAAAAAAAAAAAGAGCCTGGAGTACTAGTCAATATGGCGAAGCAGAAAAAAATCTTAAAAAAAATAAAAGTGGGGGGCTGTCCTGCTGCTGCCCTCTGCGCTGATTAAACTTGGCCTGAATGTGTTGAAGGACTGGCCCCGACCTCAGAGGCAATCATGCGCTTTCCTCGGGTTCACCTCTTCCCTAGCCTGGCAGTGCCAGTTCCACAGGCTAAAGCAGTGAGGGGGACGAGCATCACCTTGCTGGCTCTTCCTTCCATCCAGCACCACTGTCTGTGCAGACAGCAGATCCTCCCCCAGCACCTCAAGAGAGATGCTATTTGCCCAGGCCACTCCCTCCTCCCTCCCAGAACTCACCAATCTGGTCATTGCCATTGCAGGAAGCGAAGTGTAGCGCTGTGCGTCCCTTGTCATCGGCCGCACAGGGATCCGCGCCGTCTTCCAGCAGCTGCTGCACTGACACCACCAAGATGGAGGGAAAGGAAGTGGGGAGAGAGCGGCAGTGTAAGCTGCAGGCTCCAGGGGCTGGAGGGGGCTGCTTAGGGGGAACTAGACTCTCCTGGATGCTCGTCCAGGGCACAACTGAGAGCTACGGATTCTGTGTGCTCAAACTACGCATCTAGGGGTAGGACATCATAGAAGGATCCTGGCCCTCAAGAGTCAGGAATTCTAGAGTCACAGAAATCACCAGCAAAAACTCTGGCCCCATCCCTCTGAGTTTAAATACATGTCCACTCTTGCCGGACACAGCTGCCCAAGCTGCTGGCCGACGCTTACTCTGCTCCCAGGAGGCAGCCCATTGGTGGACAGAGCACAGGTTCTGGAACCACAAAGACTAAATCCCAGGCTGAGCTAAGCAAAAAAGAAAGGAGTACACTGCCGACAGTATGGGGCAATGGGAAGAGCTGGCTGGGAGTTAGGAGGACCCAGATTTGTTTGGGCCCCAGTTCGCCAGCAAATGGGAATAATCTGCCCTGTCAATCTCCAGAGCTGCACTGATGAGAATAATGGATGTGAAATTTCTTCTTTAAAAAGCATGGAACCATTATAAAATATGGGGCATTATGTATTACATGTACACATCCAACCGAAATGTAGAAATTGCTGCCAAAATCATTTTAGAGCAAGCAACATTTCCATCTGCCCCAGCAAACCTCTCAAGGACTAGAATGCCTCCAGACAAAACCTAGAGATGTCCTCCATGAATCTTTCCTGCCTCCTCAAGCTGAGTTAGCCACTCCCTTTCCTGCATCTCCTAGTGCCCTGTTTATCATGCTGCAGACACTAACACGCTAGGCTATTGTAGAGTGATTGCTACTGTGCACTGAGCACCAGCCAGGAATAAGGTACCTGGACTGCTAAGCTCTTGTGCCACCCAGCAAGGTATCACATCTATTTTACAGATCAGGAGACTCCGGCCCAGAGAGATCATGTGAAATGCCCAAGCCACGTTCACCCAGCTGACAGGAGGCCACGCTGGGATCTAAACCCAGGCTCCCCTGACTCCAGAACTTAGCCCTCTCCAACTGAACGCATAACTTCAGTTTTTCGGGGGGTTTTGTCTTCAAAATGATATCACTTTACATTCTTCATCTCCAATTATATTGTAGGATTTTTGTTTTGTTTATCTTAAAACCTTGGACTAAAATATTAGTTGTCCTGCTCAATGAATGTTGCTGACTGACTGAATAAATGAATGAAGGAAAAGGTTTATGAGAGTGGAGGAGAAATAAGAGCGTCAGGCCATCTCGGTGTTCATCCGTGCATTCACTAAAAGACAGCCAGGATGAAAGAGATAAAGCTAAAATAGCCCATTCTATTTTGTGATTTGTGCAATTATAGTCTTTTTGGAAAGCACTTTAGCAATCTCTCTCAGAAGCCATCAAAATTTGCAAACCCTTTGATGTAAGAATCCCATATCCGGGAAATTACCTTAAAAATGAAAAGCAATGTGCAAATATATGACTGACTAAATCACTCTCGCTTTGTCCCTTAAAGCATCCATTAAAGTGTGCATCCATTAAAAAATTGTGGTTATAAATGAGGACTAAAATTATAAAGTGCTTTTTGCTTTTCGATTTATAAAAATCATAGTCATGTATTCATTCTATAAATTGGAAAAAAATGATGCTTCTATTTTGAAAAAAACCCAAATGATTACAAAGACTATGGAAAATGTTTATGATACACAAAAAATTATGCAGGCTACAAAATTGTGTGTAAAGCACTGTCTGAAGCCCCAAAAAATTCCTCTGCATAGAAAAAAGGGCAAGAAGGATATTCAACAAAATATTAAGAGAGGTTAGTTCCTTTGCTGACATTACTGATGTTTTTCTTGAATATTTCTCTAATTTCCAAAAGATTTTAAATGCATATATTTAAAACATATGTAAAATATTTTATATACATCTATTCCACATGTAAAACATTTAAATAATTATTTATAGAAAAGCACTTATGATTTAACAATAGCAGAGTATGAATTTTATGTCTCTGGTAATTGCTAAAATAGACAAAATACCAATCACCATGCAGAGAAATAACAAGTGCAAACCATAAAAGAAAAGGAATGAAGAGGCTAATCCTATAGCCAGTTTCCCCATCAGAGTTCTGCAAGAGCCCAGTAAATCTAACAGCCAGTTAGATGTGAAGATGGGTGTGTTAGAGGCTCTGAATGGAAAATTACAGCCTTTCTATCAAAATAATTAAACTACCACGTGAATACCTGATTCGAGATGAACTAGACCTGTGGAAGGAAAGTAGAATTAAAATATTCTCTGGTCACACATTAGAGATATTAAAAAGAGAACACGTATCCTTTTCCCTTGAAAAGCTATCTAGGTTGCTGCCCAAATATTTCAAAATATTAAAGTTAATGAGAAAGAGACCAAAGTGAAGAGAGCTGAAAAGCCCTCCAGTCTCCAAGCCTGCTCACTGTGCTGCACCAGGGAAAAGGGAGCCACTGAAAGGCTCACAGTGCAACACCCAAGCTCCCCAGGTAAACAACCTCTCCACGCCTGCTCGTCTCTCCCCTGGCCCTCCATCTATGTTCACAGTTTATCTGTTAACTATGGCATCTGTCAGCAGGCATCTGTCAGCACTGATCGAGAAGGGAAGGTTTCGGTGGAGATGCCCAGTTGGAAGAATGCACAAGGGGCCAACATGAGAGGCAGGCATGCCGTTTTGTGGGGAGCGTGCTTCTGTTGTGGGGAGTGCAGTTCTATTGCGGGGAGCACGCTTCTGCTTCTGCTCTTTTTATGCTCCCCTTCTGCTCCCCAGGGGACTGCATGGTCTCTACCCATACCAGAGTACAATAGTGGGATTCAACCACACATGCGTGATACAATAAGCTGAATTATGTTTACATATTTTAAGCACAGGTGCCCTACTACACTAACGTAACATTCTAAATCCGGGGTCCTATTCCTAGCTGTGAGCCTAGATCACAGCCAGACCTAGGACCATCCAGGCCTGGGACACACAGCATTCTACCACCAAAACAGAATGATGTCCACTCCAGGTAAACAGAGTAACAGCTTCCAAAGATGCCACACCTAATCCCTCCTTCCCCCCATATATTACCTTACATGCCCAAAAGGCACTTTGCAGATGTAATTAGGGTTAGGGACCCAGAGCTAGGAAGAATATCCTAGATTTTTTAGGCCCAATTTAATCACATGAGTCCTTAAAATCAGAGAACCTTCTCCTGCTGTGAGATCCAGAGATGGCAGTGTGACAACTCAGTCCACTGTTACTGACTCTGAAGATGAAGGGAGGGAGACTGAAGTCAAGGAATATGGGCAACCTCTAGAAGCTGGAGAAGGCAGGGAAAGGGATTCTCCCCTTGAACATCCAGAAAGAAATATGGCTCTGAAGACACCTTAATTTCAGCCTGGGGAAGACTGTGTCAGACTTCTGAACTATGGAACTGTCTGATTATAAATTTGCGTTGTTTTATATCACTGTTTGTGCTAAACTGTTAGAGCAGCCATAGAAAATGAATATACCCTTTTCCCTGAGTCACAGAAAGAATTAAGTCTTAAATTAAAACTTTTCCCCTGTAACTTGTCCTTGTCCTTTGATACTGCTACCACCCTGTCAGCTAGTGAATGCTAGAGAGCAAAGACAACAAAAAACAATGGTGTCCTCCTAGAAGCCTCTCCCAGGCTTTCTAGATGTTCTGCCAAAAAACAAGCTTGAGAACCAGTGACCCAACTACCACAAAGCTTCAGTTGAAAAGGTGGTGGCTCTGAGCAGATGATGGCTCTTCTGGCAGCTAATATTAACTATTTATTCCCATTAACCAGAAGTTCCCCCAAAGTTTCTACTCTGCTGCTGGCTGTCAGGCATACAAAGGCAGACAAGGTCCCCACCATTGGGGAACCCATAAATATTACGACATCAGGAAGTTCAGGGTGACAGAAAAGCATGGGAAGAGTGACAATCTAAGTCAGACTTATCTTCTGCAAGAGGACTGCAGTGAGCCTGGTCCATGGGGTGAGCTGGCAGACTGAATGCAAGCACCATCTTCCCTGGAGTTTTCCTCCCCTAACTAGCCCAAGGAGCTGGATCTGCTTTGCACACTCACCTGTTTCCACATCGTTGGCATTGGCTGAGTCCCTCAGCCTCTTCAGAGCTGTGAAGAGAGGAAGAGTGTGCCACTTAAAAAAAAGCCATGATGAAGTAGAAAGTGAATGGCTTCCTAGTTAACCCACCTTTCAGCCACAGTAACATCTAAAGAAAGAAAAGTGCTAGGATACAAGAGACCCCATCCCAGGAACAAAGAGAAACACAGCCAGTGCAAAAGCCTACATTATGTGGCAAATCCTCCAAGGCCTTTGGAGCCAGATCTCAGCTCTGTCACTTGTAGTTGCTAGGTGACTTGAGCAAACGAGTTAACCCTCCTGGCTTCAGGTCTATCATTCGTAAACAAAGCTGAGCTCTATCCTTATCGTCCTGAGTTGTAAGGACAAAATGAGATGTTTTCATGGAAACCCTCTGAACAGGTTACACAGATAACCTTATATTCTCCTTCAATACAGGCCATTCCCAAAAAACTTACTTAAATTTGGTAATTCCTAAGCAGAGACATTTTTCTCCTACAATGACACTACGTCTATATTAAAGGCCAATAGAAAGCAATGCCTCTGTCATCAGAGAAATGGTCAAAAATTGCAACTAAGATCCATATGGATTCCTTATATTCATAGAGCGCTTTATGGTTTATACCACGCTCTCAAATTCGCATTTAATTTTTGTAACACCACTCAGATATGGGTGGAATCATAGTCCTCAAAAGGATCCTAAAAGTCCCCTATCTTAAATCTTTCAAGGCACTGATTTCCATGTCATCTGCAAATTGTAAAAGAATACACGGTAGATATACCAGAGCAGGAGGCTGAGTCTGGCAGACCTTGGTTCTAATACCAGTACAGCCACTTTCCAGTTATGTGACTTGGAGCAAGGCATATTCTATGAGCCTCAGTTTCCCCTTCCATAAAACAGAAAGTATCTGGATCTCAATGAGTTGTGAGGATTAGAAAAGATCATATATCATGTAACAGTGTTTGGCACACAACAAAAGCAGAATAGCTATACATGCATTATCTCACTTAACTCTTGAAACATCCCTGTAAAGCAGGTATTGTACTCATAGATGAGAAAACTAAGGCTGAAAGTTTCTACAGTTTGCCTAAGGCGAAAATGAGGTTACTTGGCTACAGGTTTTGGCCTCCTCTCTCTGATAATAAAACTATTTCCCAGTACGCCATTTAATTATCAACTAATAAACACCAGGAGTCATGAAAAGTTTCTATTCAGGAATTACCAAAGGTGAAAAGCCGAGAGTGACTGGTTCTGAGCAGGAAGACTCCCCCCGCCACACCCCGCCCACGTTCATGGGCCTTAGCAGTTTTAATAATTATTACTACTGAAAGAAGACTCAGGGGTCAGTCACTACCGGCCCTTAAATCGGACGTCGGAGGACTCCAGAATGAGGGGGCTCGGGAGAGAGACTGGGGGCCAGATTCCCGGCGGAGGGCCAGCCCCGCCTCTCGCGCGCTCCTCACCATGCACCTCCTTGCCCGTGGGCCCGAGCCTGCGGTGGGGCCTGGCGGCGCGCCTCAGCCGGGAGGCGGGGATCTTACAGCACAGCTCATCACGGGGCTCCGAGTCCTGCTGCCACAGGACATGGAGGTAGCGCAGCGGAGACTGGGCCCCGCCGGACGCTCGGCCCGGGAGGCCTGCGCAGCTGCTCAGCGCAGATCCGAAGTCCGCGAAGGAGAAAAGGCCTTCGGGGCCCGTCAGTGGCTCCGGCGCCACGGCGCACTCGCCATCCGAGCTCGAGCCGCCCGAGCGCGGATCGTTGTCCGCGCCCCCGGCGGCAGCTGCCATGGCAACAGCTCCGCGCGGGCCTGGCCGCGGAAGCCTCGTTCCCGACCGACCAACCGACCTGCTTCCCTCCGCCCTAAGCCTCGCAGTCAGCGGGCGAGAGGGCGGGCCCAGCCTGCAACCACGGCAACCGAGAGCGGGGCGGGCTCCGGTCGCGAGCTGAAGCGCTCCGAACCAATGAAAACCCTTCCAGCCTACACCCCTCCCATCAACCGGGTACAGTTCGGGCAATAGAATTGGTTTCCATAGGCGTGACTGACGGACATAAGAACCAACCACAATTTTGAAGTGGCCACACCCTCGCTGTACGTAGCTACACCGGAGCCAATAAAACAGCTGAATTTAAGATACTCTTTTTTTTTTTTTCCATTTCCTCCGTCGGATCACGGAAAAGGTAACGGGCGGATGCTTTAACCAATCACATTAAGATGATCTACAGCCAATCACAAAGGAAAGTCAAGAAGCCAAACTGTATGGAGAGATATAGATGTATTTTAAGTCAATGAACGTGAAAAAAGAACTTCCAACAATTGCATAGAGTAAGTAGGAATATAAGGATATGTTAAACTTTGGGACTATCGCCACAAACGAAGGAGTAATAGCTTCTAAATGCTATAGATCCCTTTATTTAGGGTTCTCTCGGTAACCCTGGAGTTGATCGCTGATTTACAAAGAATTTTAAATCAACAAAGTTACAACAGAGCGATGTTCCCCCTCCGCCCCCCAGCTCCGACTCCGAAAGCCAGTCACTGAATCATGTAATTCTGGGTGTTAGGTTTTGAACGTAGAATAAGACTCCATTCCCGCTGACGTGCTCCCTCAGCAGGAGAGAAGTCAGAGCCGGAAACAGGGAAATATTCCGCAAGCAATTAATGATGAGCTTAGCAACAGTGCAATGGCTTGCACAGAGCAACAGGCAAAAGTTCTTCCCTCTTATTCAACCCATGTTAAGTTTTTACACGAGTTAAATGTTAAAATTTCTACAAACCTGTGCTTGAGGAAAGAATATAAAATAAAGTCACTTTAACCAAGCTACAAAAAGTATTAAATGAAGGTTGAAGCACAAGGAAAGACTCTATTTTTATTCTAACTAGCCTGATAACTTAAACTTTTAACTTTCTAGTCTTGTATCAATTCCTGAATATACATCTGGATATACATCAGACCTCCAGATAACCCTCTTGATCATTTCCCCCCTGAAAAACTCACATATTCAGACCACCTGACATCTATCATCTAGATTGCCTGACATCTGACTGAGGACTGTCCTAGATCAATCCTAGGGCTCAGAATGCATGACTGATCATTTTTGCCTGTCTGGTCAGTCTCAAGAATGCACTTTTTGCTATAAGAACTCTTAACTTTTCTTTCTTCTTCAGAGCATTTCTAGCTTTTGTCTAGTTCTGGTCCCAGTTTGCAAACTCTAAGACCCTTGAATAAATCGTTATCATTTATTTCTAGCCAAAGCCTCCAGACCCTTTTCAAGTTCTTTTGACATACCCCATCAACACTTCTATAAGGTGGGCAAGGAAGACCATCTCTGTTTTATAGATGAAGAGCTGAAACCAGAGAGATAAGGGACTTATTCATGGATGCCCAGCTTTCTTGGGATGAGGGCTTGTGTTCAGGCAAAAGTTCTTCCTTCTCATCCAACCCAGTTAAAATGTAATCTTTCTCTAACAGTGAAAAACACTTTCAGAATTTGCAGTGCTCTCAGAACACCGTTGTGAGGTATACCACTGTACCGTATATAGAAGAAAATGCTGTCATTTGAACTTTTCTGTCCTGTAACCTATAAGGTTTATGTGCCAACTCGAATTGTAGCTAGAAGGAAGCAGAAGAAAGAAGTAAACACTGAACATGTACCATTTACCAAGTGCTTGATATATATTATACCATTTAGTTCTCCCTCACAAGGAGCTTAGAAGGTAGATATTATACCCATTTGCAAATTAGGAAACTGAGGTCCTGAGATGTTGTATGAATTATCCAAGAGTACAAGGAAAAAAGCTGAATAACGGGGAATTGAACCCAGAAAAGTCTTCTCTTCCCATCACACTGCTTTCTTTAATGAAAGTCCTGCTGGAAACCTGGCTCCAGAGAGTTTAAGTGACATCTGGGTATTTATACCTTATTTCTGCTGAATGTACCCTGAAATAACTTTATTATTCATTTTTCCTTCTTTTTTCCATGTAAGAACCTCCAAAGTAGTCTTCATCCCTTCAGTTTCCCTTTGTAGAATCCAAGGTGCGCATTCTGCCTAAGATGCCATTCTCTTCAAGACTCTAGAATCTGCTCGCTCATCAAGCTCAAGTATAGTCCAAACTGTTTATCCTTGTGGTCAAAACCAGTGTTTTCCTCCCACCAGTGGGACTGGTCTTCAAAAGATCTGGTCTACCAATATGTTCGCATTGTCACAAATTTTAATTTGAACAGGAACCCTAAACGTCTAGAAGTGGCTGTTTCTTCTAGGTTTAAAATCAACTTTCTTGAATTATAAATTACATAGCTCAGCCCTCTGTGTGTTTCAAGAACCATTCGTTATTTTGGATTAGAAGAATAGGACATGGGTTGAATGTGCATCCAGTTAGCCTCAGTCTTGGGAGTTTAGACTGGAACTTGGGTCTATGAAGTTGTAATCCTCCATAATGCCTGGCTCAGCAACTGGCACCAGAAAATTATAGATATTTGACTGACTGACTGATTAAATAAATGGATGAATGAGTAAAGATCATCTGGTCCAATGACCATCAACTTTGGAGCCATAAACATGTGGGATTATGGCTTTGAGCAAGTGCTTTTACCTTTTTGAGCATCAGTTCCCTCATCTGTAAAATGGAGGTAATAGTGGTGACTGTATCATATGGTTATCACAGAACTAAATGATATATAAGTAAAGTATCTAGTACAGAACTTAGCATAGAATTAGTGCTCAAAAAATGGTAGTTACTGTTATTGTAAATAAGGGTAGGATTTGCACAGGCTAGAGCCTGTGCAAATCCTATGGAACAGTGAGCACATCACACTGGCTTGAACTTTACCTAGGGGTACTACAATCATTCATACACAGTCATTTACATTTGGTCAGTCAGCAAATAAAATCTGAAACACTTGTTGGGAGACAAAGAAAATACCTATAATGTTTGCCTCATGGGAAAAGCTGCCTGAGAATCCAGGGACCTGGGTTCTAAATTCTGTCTGGCCCAAACTCACCTTGTGATTTGGGGCTGTTTTCTTTCTATGGGCCTCAGTTCTAGGTTGGATAATGACACTGATTCAGACCAGATACAGCAGGAGTTTTATTCTTTCTCTCTTCTTGTTGGCCTTTAGAGTATTTTAGAGCAATTTGAACTTGTCAACATTGAAAAATTGAAAGCTTGCACATAAAATTTTCTATCTCCAGATTCCCTTAAAAACAAGAAGATATGGCATTACAAGGCCAGCTCTCCCACGTGGCAACAATTGGCTGGAGTTGCATAGCAACCTTCCCCGTAAGATGGGGCATGGTATTCTGGTTTACCATAGTCCTCACCACTTTCTGTTACTGCCACACTGAGGCCTAAAATGCAGTTGCCATTTATTGTCATACTTGTGCTGTTGTTTTTCTTAGGTAGATTTAATAAGGAATTATTATATTTCTTGTTTTTATCAAATGTGGAATAATGAAAATATGTGGAGGGAAATTATCCAGTATCCGAAAATATGACATGTGATGATTATGTGAATTTTTAATACCATGGTAGAGAATTTCTAATAAATTCACATGAGGGATATCTGACTCTCTGAAGAAGTTTAACTTTGAATAACAATTGATTAGGAGGCAGTGGTGTTTCATAATTCTGTAAAGTTAGAGTTTAATTTGTAGGAAACTGATAAAGTGCAATAATTTTTGTATGTCCAATGGAGAAGATAACCAACCCCAAAGGTTACTATTTTATTATCCTGTAGGACATGAAAGAAGTTTGGCGCTAACTCAGCAATCATATTTCAGCATTCCTTTGCTCATTAAATATTCCCAAATTCTTTCAAACCAGCTGTGTCATCCTGTTTGTTCTTTCATTAACGATTAAATGAGCTGACTCTTTATTGGTAACTGAATTATATTTTAAATCTCTTAAGGGTATTAATCTTTCCTCATCATACAAGTTACAAATTTTGGGGGTTATTTGTTATTAACTTGACTTATAATATTAAAATCAAACTTTTTGAGGTATAAATTACATACAGTAAAAGCCCCACATTTTAAGTGTACAAGGTTGATGATTTTTGAAAACTGTGTATACTCATGTAACAATCACCCCGGTCAAGATACAGAACATGACAATGATATTTTTAACAATTTGAGAATTGTTCTTTTAGGCTATACGGAGAGAGGACCCTGTGTTTTCAGAAAAGGAAGTAAATATTTATTTGTGGGCAAGAAAAAATCTTCGATGTCTATGATGAAAAAAGGAATATAACTTAACACACGGTCAGGAAAAAGCCTACTACTTGACTGTTTTGTTCTATCTAGTGGACTTCTGTACCAGAGGATCCCTAAAGACTTTTCTAGTTCTGACCTGTAAAGACTGGGTTATCGCTCTCCCAGGGCTCACATATTACTGCAGTAAAGCAAGCCGGGCAGGGGCTTGTGAGATCATGCTGAGGAGGGTGAAACAAACAGGACAGTAAATGAATGACAAACAGGAGGTTCTTGGTAAATGGAGCTTTAAATTAACCTCGCTGAAGAGCCCAGGCACACTCTAAAACATAACAAATGGCAACAGAGAATTTTCTGCCTCAAATTCCAGGCAAAGGAAAATCAAGAGAATCAGGGCAGCTTTTCAGACGCTAAATTCTCCCAACAACTCTCCCAGGTAAAATTTGGTCTGTCTGCAGTTTCTTTCCCTTTGATGTAATGCTTTCCCATTAGCAAGAGAGCCTTGCAAAATCAAACACCCTGTGATCAGAAAACTTCATAGTCTGTAATGGGGTCCTAGATGCTTCTAGATCAAAGTTACACTTGTAAGTGGACTTAATGCGATGCTAAGCAATGGCCTGTTTCAACTCAAATGTAATTCTACAAATATGGATTGAGAATTGGAAGCAGGAAGAGGGAGGTAGCTATTGCAATACCAATGAGATAATGGAAGCTGGGACAAAAATGATAGAAACGTGGTGAGAATAGAGTCTGAACGATTTTGTAAATGGAGCCAACGAAATGCAGCTGCATCAAATGTGTGGTGTGAAAGAGTCAAGGGTGGTTCTGAAGGCTCTGGCCTGAGCAACTGAAAGAATGAAGTTGCCCTTAACTAGGATGGGAAAACTGTGGGACAAACAAGATTGAGGCAGAAAATCAGAAGCTCAGGTTAGATGTGTTATGTTGGAGGTGCCTGAGACATCCAGGTATTCACATGGGCCACTGAGCCTACTTCAGGGGTGGGGTCTGCAATGGAGATATAAATGTGGGGAGTCAACAGCATATGGATGATATTTAAACCTACTGTGCTGATAAGCCACTTTGAGAGTGAAGACAAATAGAGAAGAGACCAAGCCCGAGATAAGGGGCACTCTCCTCTTTTGACTGGAGAGATGAGGAGAATCATCAGAGAAAAGGGAGAAAGAATAGCCAGTGAGGAAGGTCCTCTCAGAGCCTTTATTATTCTCCAAGTTAGAGTGTACATTCTGGAAGAGGTAAAAAGTCATAAATAAATAAAATGCATGTTAGAGGATTATAAACAAGGGGTCCAGGTTTTCTGGTGACTGAAGCTTACATGAAGAATAAAGAATAGAAAATGACAAAACCAAAACTAGGTAGGAAAGAGAATATTTATTTAGAACAAGAATTACAACACAAATTGTGGGTGAAATTACTTGATTACAAATTGTAGTTTGTAATTTTAAAAAGCTGACAAATAGCATAAACATCACAAAATCCAGCAAAGAAACATAGTTGTTAATTTTCTTAAATACCTCCATAATATTTGTTCTCTTTTAGGCTGAAAATGTTCTGATCACCTCTTCATATAACAATTGTGTCATTTTCTACTATGAGAATGGAAAGAATTCAGTCTTTCCTTGAGCATATTAGATCTATTTTTTTTTAATTATTGATACTTTAGAAAAAACATGACTTCACAAGTTCTTTTTAATAATGTCATGAACATTTTGTGAATTGTCAGAGTTGGGGCCAACTTGTATCAAATTTTCGTCTTATATGAACTGTAAGATTTTAGATAATATCAAGCTTTCTAGTGACCCGATTAACCTTAAATAGTGTAACCACACACAAACTTCATTTCATTAATATTGGTTTTTAATCATTAAGTCTTAGGACATAAAATTTATTGAGCCTCAGGTCTATAATCATGGGGACAATCCGGTAATAACAGTCTTTTCATTAAGGACACTTACTGATCACAGATGGTAGGCGTATCTTACACATGGAAGGCCAGCAGTAACTTAACTATACACGGAAGAGTATCTCATAAATTTATTATACTAAATTCATGTTGCCAGCTGGATTTCATCTCGCTGGATCCCAAACGCCACTAACACGAAGGGAAGAATGACAAAGGGGAAACTGGAAGAGAGTTCAATTTTAAGTGATTGCAGTAAAAATATTACTTTTGCAAATTTTACAAAAACATAGGGTCATGGGAGCAAATTATTGGAGTCTGTTCTTGAGCCATGGAAGAGTCCGGGGGAGTGGAGGGTACCTAAAGCTTAGGCTTTAGTTCTATGATGGCGTCACCTCTTGGCGATAACGGAGAAGGAATGCAAAGCAAAAACCCGCGCAGGGCAGGGGTTGCAATTCTAAACAGGATGCTCTGCGTGATCTCAGTCATAAGTAAACAACTGAAGGTGATGGAGCGAGCCCTGCGGACATCTAGGAGGACTGCATTCTAGAACCTTGACCAGGTAACTGTGAATGCAAAAGCCCCAAGGCGCTGTGTGCCTCACAGGGAAAAGGAAGGACGCCTGTGTGACAAGAGGATGCAGAGACCTGGGCCTAGAGAAGGTGAGCCATGCTCCTGGTCACAGGGCAATCCAGATTTTCGCTAGGTGTTGTCGATGGGCAGATGAAACTATGGCCCTTGACTGACATACCAGCTTCTGTTTGTTTTATAACTCAAGGGCTTTCCCGGGACTCCCACCCACCCTACTACGGCCGGATTCCACACGCGACCCACAGCCCGAGTGCTCAGGACTCCCTCCAGGGCCTCACGCCACAGCGGGCCTCATCTGTCGGCTCCGACCTTAACGTCCAAAGTCGGGAGGCGCCTTTTCTCAATGCTCTCTCACTGCATGGGACCAAGTTTCAACTTTCAGTAAGTTTAGTCTTTTGAGACCGTAACTTTTGAACATATTTCACGCCGCGGGCAAACCACTTAGACCTAAATCCAACATTAGGCCCCCCGCTCCCACCCACTTTCGCCATTTCCGAATTTCCCTTCACGCGAGAAGTTGGCCAGCGGGAGCTGTGAGCCATATTTTGTGTGGCATTTTGTTTTCTCTTTGTCCATCCTTTATTATTCCGGGCAACTTCATGTCCTTATTTCTGAATTTATTAAGTACTACAGAGTCTTCTTCCTTGTAAAGTCTCTTTTTGAAGAGGAGAAAAAAATGTTTAGGTGTTAGTCTTTTCGCCCTTCCTAACATGGCTGCCTCAGATTGCCCTCCACCCCGGAAACGCTTCTGGTTTCCAGGCCGGCTGAACTTCCGGTCTCATGACGCAGGCGCAGGTTGCTCTTCTCGTTCTCTTCCGCGGTGTTTGAGAGCGCCGCAGACATGTCTTACCCCGCTGATGATTACGAGTCGGAGGTAACCTGCCCCTAAGCGAGTGCTGAGCTCCGCACTGGGGGCTGGGCTCTCTGGATGCTGGACCCCGCGATTAGACGGTGTCTGACCCTCTCTGGGAGCCCCGGGGGCCGGGACCGGCTCCAACCTGTCTCCTCGCGTGCGCGGCCCTCATGCTGCTGCCACCACTCCCGACACTTAGCCCCTTCTGCCCGCCCACTTCCACCGGGGACGGAGGACGGAGGTTATGGGGTTCTGTGTTTCTGTAACACAGAAACACAGGCATTTTATAGTTTAGGTTCAGTCTTGTCACCCAGCTGATTGACACAGCCTCTTCTGCTTTGCTCTACCTTACGACGTCGTTTGTCATTGCCTATTCTTTTTCTCACAGGCATGTGGGTTCCTCAAAGGCAGGGACTGTGTCTTATCCACCTTGGGATTTTTAGAGTCCTGCTTGGCGTTTAAGCCATCGAATGAGCATTTCGGATTCACGAATTGTGACTGTACCTGTCTTTGTCTCTTTTGTTAACAGACTGCATATGATCCCTATACTTACCCAGGCGACTATGATATGCACACAGGTGAGACTACAGGTTTGTCTGGGTAGCTGGGTACTTCCAGGGATTGGCACCTTTATTAATGTTTCAGAACAGCTCCGAAGGGTACCTGTTTACCACTGCTTCTTGATGGTTTAGAGTTGGAGTCAGTTGTTAGCTCTCAGTAGGAGGGTGGTATAGAGCCTAATAAACTAGCCCTTTTCCGTGGTCCACCTCAAAGGGAAGGATTACTATCCTATCTGTGATTTCCTTGTTTAAACTATTAGCTGAAGAAGAAAATCTTGTAGAAAATTAAAGTGATTCAAACCAAGCCCTTTGGAAGGTTTTTGTTTTCCCGAAATGTTACAGTGACTTGTTTTGACTTAGTACTTAGTAAGTGCCATGCATTGTTCTGGGTACTTTGTGTGAAGTAATTCATTTAGTCCCTAAAACAGTTCTGTAAAGTATGTAAATTAATGTCTCCACTTTACAGATGAGAAAACAGCACAGAGAAGTTTAGTAACTTGGACCGAGTCATATAGGTAGAAAATGACTGTTATTCATTCATTCAAAAAATATTAAGTACCTGCTACTTACTCTCCCCACAGTCTCCCCCCTCCACACACACACACACACACCTTCTTCAATACACACAACTCTTTTAGGTCCTGAGAGTACATCTGGGTACAAGACAGACAAGGTTCTTGCCCTCGTAGACTTTAGGGTCTAGTGGGGCAACAGGCAATAAATAAATAAATAAATAAATAAATAAATAACTCTAAGTAGTGGTGAGTGTTCTGAAGAAACCGGGGATTGGGGTTAGGAGTGACTTGAGGATTATATCCCTGAATGTTTAAAAGGGAATTATATATAATTTTCTAGCTTTGAGTTTAGTTTAGGGGATGGCTTTGCACTTTTGTTATGTTACATATGTGGATCTGAAAGCACGTGTAAAGTATTGATTATCTCCAACCTCTAGGAGATCCAAAGCAAGATCTGGCTTATGAACGTCAGTATGAACAGCAGACCTATCAGGTGATCCCTGAAGTGATCAAAAACTTCATCCAGTATTTCCATAAAACTGTTTCGGATTTGATTGACCAGAAGGTGTATGAGCTGCAGGCCAGTCGTGTCTCCAGCGATGTCATTGACCAAAAAGTGTATGAAATTCAGGACATCTATGAGAACAGGTATGGGCTGCTGGGTGAATTGATCTCTTTCGGAGTCGGACTGACTTAATGATACAACCCCTAAGAAGGGGTGCAGTTTAATTGTTTTTCTGTAAAGACAATGCCTAAGTGGTTTCTGTGGTTCCTTGGGGCTATGGACATGTTATTTTATTGGACTGTGTATCCCTGGAATTTGTACAAGGCCTATCAATAATTAGAATAGCAGTTAGTATGCATGATCAGTACAGATCAGGTGATGTCTAGAGTGCTTTTTCTGTGTTTATTAATTTACCTTTCACAGTAACCCCATGAAGTAGGTACTGTTGTTTTCCTCATTTTACAGATGAGGAAATAAAGCACAGAAAGGACAAATCACATCTTGACACCACAGCTTCATTTCTAAACTATGTAACTTCTCAGTGCACAACTGGGTGAGCCAAGCTTTGAGGGGTTGCTTCTGGTTTTGAGGGGACTGCCCTTGTGTAATGGGCATTAGAACTGAGACAGGTTGGTCCTAGTAGGAATAATAAAGAAAGACTTTGCCAAGGAGATAGAATTTAAGCAATATTTGGAGGGATGGGTGAATAAAACAAGTAGCCAAAGGCTTGTTGAATCAGCGGAAAAAAGTTAATCCCTGACCTGTGTTTCCTTCATTGCCTGGGTTTTTTTGGTTAGAAATGTATAGACAAATGTTGCCCAAGAGAAATAGAGTACTAGTCACTTGTGTGATTGAAAATTTTTTCATCAGCCACATTAAAAAAAAATACAGAAAATCAGGTGAAATTAATCTTTGTTAATACATTATGGCTAAAATATTTTCGCACATAATTAGTGTTAAAATACTAATGAGCTGTTTTTGCACTAAGTCTTGTCAATTCCATATTTTACATTTATAGTGCATTTCAGTTTGTGTGCAATAGAAATACTTGATCTCTATTTAGATTTCATAATATTTATAATTGGAAAAGTAGATGCACATACCCAAGTTGTTCCAAATATAAAATACCTTCCAAAACTTGTAAGTTTTCTAATAACTGAGTTAAGTATTGTTATTATTTTCTGGATAGTGAAGGCAAATACAGATAGTAAGGAGAATGTATAGTGAGAAGAATTGCTGACACATTGGGAAATATTTTCCTTTGGGGGTGTAGGCAGAAAAGTACGTAGTAAATCAGCAGAGAAGTGTCTCAGGAACCAAAGAGAGAAGAGACTTTTACGTGCTGTAAGAAGGTTGAGATGAGAAAGGAGTCAGTTGAATTTAGCAACTTGTAAGACACTTGGTCACCTTAGCAAAGTCAGTTTCAGTGGAGTAGTAGAAGCAGGAGCCAGATGACAGAGGGGCGATAAATGGAGTTGACAAAGGGGAATTGGTTAAGTACAGAGGACTTACAGGGTTATTGAGACACTTTTATGTTTTGTTCTGTGATTTGAAGGGGGACTTGAGCATTTCTAATGTTGAACTGAGAGTGGAGAAAGGGGAGAGGTGCGTCTTAAGGAGAGTTGGGGAAAGTTGAAGTAGCTGCTGAAGGCATCAGGAGATAAAACAAACTTCTTGTAAGGTTGTGAAGAACCTTGGACAGCATCTGTTTGAGTTGGATGCTGTGGGTCAGTTGTGGCATCAGACTGCAACAAACTGATTCCTCTGTTTGGAGAGGGAAAGGAAGGACAGTGTTTCAGGGAGTGGAAACAATATTGCTAAGGGAGGGAGGCGGGAGTTATAAAAGGTGGTTCTCAAATCAGGGAATAGCAGGCAGTTAAATACGGCATGATGCAGAGGCAGAAGATGATCCTGAAGAGCTTGGTGGGTGCCTAACTGATATAAAAGGAGCGTTTTACTGTGTTAAGAAAGTTGTCTGAGATAGAGTTGATTAGAGGAAAGTTATAGACTTAAAAGGTTCAGGCCCTGACTCTAGTTCTGTGATATGCTCCCCTTTCTGAGCCTGGGTCCTTGTCTATCAAATGTGAGGGTTGCCTCTCTCGGGTCCTTTATGTTTTGGAGTTCCAGAATTTTTCTGCTTGGTTTTCAGCTGGACGAAGCTGACAGAAAGATTCTTCAAGAATACACCTTGGCCTGAGGCTGAAGCCATCGCTCCACAGGTCGGCAACGGTAGGTGTGAGCTGTGTCGTATGACTGGGAGTCACGGGAAAGCTCAGGATGATCTGTGTCTGTTTTGCTCACCATTTTATTTCCCCAGGTCTTGGAACATAGTAGATGCTTAGTAAATATTACTTGTTGGGTGATGGCTGAATAAATGAAGAGGACAGAGATCTCTTACACATGATGAAAGCTGAAATCGAGCTCTTTGTCCTGACTTGTTTTTTGGAGGTCATCATAGTGCCTTTGAAATGAGCTCCTTCGCCTCCTCCCACCTTTCACTTTCTGGTGGTATCTTTTACATATGGTACTAGCCAAAACTCAACTTTACTAGCAGGCCTTTCGATGTCTGCTCTTAACTCTTTTCTGCACAGTGTCAGTACTTAAAGAGCTTCCTTTTTTCTTTTCCTTTTAATGGTTATATCAACAGTATAAATTTCTTAAAATAGGATTTCTAAGTCAGTGATAACCCATGTATTTGCAGGGTTTCTTTTTATTATTTATTTATTTTATTTTTTAGATGAGGCAACCCTTGGTTGACCTCGCAGATTGCAAGGACCTTGTCAGCTTACAATCCTTTATTTTTTATTTTTTACGCCTATAGCACTTAGTCTTCTAGGTGATCTCCCATCCAAGTACTAACCAGGCCCGACCCTGCTCAGCTTTGTAGATGAGACAGGATCGGGCTTGTTCTGGGTATCATGGCTGTAGATGTATTTGCAGTTCTGATAAGTGGCATCATATTGCTTTTCATGGAGCTATTACCATTTATTTATGTGCTGGTTTATTTAAATAACTGGATGGCAAAAACCTCTAAATGGTGAATGGAAATGGGTCTGAATGAAATTAAGATGAGGTTGAAAGAGTAAAATGAGTTATTTTTTTTCTTTGTTTAATTATTTAATTTATGGGGTAACATTGGTTAATAACGTATAAATTTCAGGTATACAGATTTATAATATGACATCTGTATACTCTGTTGTGTGCTCACCACCCAGAGTGTAGTCTCTTTTCCTCAAGAAATGACTTCTCTTTTTGCTTGTATTCTTGGGGCATAAATAAGCATTAGAGTTTAGATGTTGTTTAGTCTAATATCACGTTTTTCCCTTTATTGCCCCCAAAGGGCTAAAAGTGCCAGAATACCCTGGTTGTTTTGTGGATTACTAAAGCACCCCTCTTCCATCTTTTTTAGATGCTGTCTTCCTGATTTTGTACAAAGAATTATATTATAGACACATATATGCCAAAGTCAGTGTGAGTATCTAAATGTTGCTGACAGTTTTTAAACTTTGTGTCATTTATCCCTGGAACACAGTCACTAGTTTATATTAGTTCAGCGTCCAAGAATGTTGGCACGTTTTCTATTAAGAACCTACAGCAGGATGATTGAAAGTTGGGTGTCCATTCCGGACAGTCCATAACACTGCATAGTCTGAACATCCTGTTTAATTTCTCCAGCCCCAGTTCTCCTGGCTGGGCACTCATCGTCGTGCACTGGATTCTAGGCTGCCAGTGCGTTCCCAGGCTGCTGCCTTTGCTTGGGACGCCCTTTCTTTTCAGTGCGTTGCCACTGAGCCTCCTTCCCTCTTAAATGTACATAAAACTGTCACTGTGTGCCAGGTACATCTACATGTCTCTAATCCTCGCAGTGATCCTGCAAAGTTGGCAAACTGAGGTGCAAAGAGGTTGCCTTTTGTCAGATTCCCACAGTTAGTAAGTAACAAAACTTGAACCCAGACCTGTCTGTTGTGACACCAGTGTTCTTTCTACCATCCTACCCCAACTTTGGTCAGTTTTCGATTCTTCTCTTCCTTAATCCTTAATTTCGGACTGCCTGAAGCCTAATAAAATTCCATCTGTACTATTATATACACCAATGACTTAGAAATTTCTGTCTTTAGCCCCAGTCTCTCCAAATACATACTTTTATAACCAACTGTACATCATCTCCACTTAGTTGTCTGATAGTTATTTCAAGTTTAACATGCCCCAAACTGAACAATTATTTTCTCTCTGAACCCATTTATCTCGTGTTCATTATCTGTACCACCATTCACCCAGTTACTTGGACTGAAAACCTAGGTGTCATTCTTGACTTTTATTTGCCATCCAGGCTTGTGGCAAATCCTGTTTAGCTCTACCTTCAACATACTTCTTGAAACCAACTACTTCTCTCCGCCACCACTGCTGCTACCCTAGTTCAAAACATTATCATAAAACCATAGTTTAGCTGGTTTCACCACTTTCCGTGTTCCTTTTGGTCTGTAGATCAAAGATTCAGCAGATGTTTATAACCCTGTAACCTCTGTGCTAGGTACCAAATGGGGCGCTTTTCATATATGTGATCAGTTTTAAGCCTCTCGAGGAGGTTTCTCATTGAAAGAGCCTTTACTCTGTTAGGCACTACATAATCTCATTTCACAGAGAGATTGAATACCTTGTCAGTTAATAAATAGCAGGGCTAAGACTGCAAGGCCGTCTTCCATCATAAAGAAATCATTTATCATGTTGTTGCCCAGCTCAGAAACCTTCAGTGGTTTTTATTTGCCAGCAATATAAAGTCTAGATTGGGGGTTAGCAGCCTTCTTTATAGGGTGCCAGATAGTATTTTAGGCCTTAAAGGCCATGATGGTCTCTTGTCTAATCTATTGAACTATGCCTTTCTAGCAGCCGTAGACAATGAGTGGGCATGGCTGTGTTGCAGTTAAACTTTTTATTTATAAAAGTAGGTGATGGTAGATTTGCTGACCTTCTGGCCTAGATTCCTACTTGTCACTGAAAGACCTCAGCGTTCCTGGCCTAGTGTTGTCCAGTGTAGCATCCTCTGCTCTTACTCTCCAATGTTCAAGTGGCACAGTTTTACCCCTTTGCCTCTGTTAGTTCTGTTTTTCTTGAAATGCCTTTCCTCTCTCAGCCTTTGGCCTAGTTTTAAATAACTGGTCCACGCAAGGAGTAACTGTTACTTATAAAACTGTTGTTTTATTGTTTCCCTAATGTTTGGTTAAGGTTTTTGCCAAAAAACCTGACCATTGTGGTCTGATACTCAGTGCCCCTTTGAACTGCTGTAACACTGTCAGACATAATTCTGAGCAGACATAATTCTTATGTATTTATTTTCAGCCGGCATAATAGGCTGTGAGTAAAAATACAGTTAAATTAATTATGTATGTCTCGATGTCTCTGCTCTCTTTATAGGGGGGACCTTCCCTGGAGCAGAGGTTTGAATCCTATTACAACTACTGCAATCTCTTCAACTACATTCTTAGTGAGTCTGGGGTTTGACCATGCCGGGGAGGTTATGAGGAGGACTAGCAGTGGCCTCCAGTTCTTTTTAGCAGAATTTAATGTGCAGGTGGGAAGGAGAGGAGTCTTGTGATTCACAGTCCTTTTGAGAAATTACAGAATGTGTTCTACAGCCTTAATGAATGGGCATAGTCATTGCTTCGAGTCTGACTTATTTATGATTTGCACAGATGCTGATGGTCCCGCCCCCCTTGAACTACCCAACCAGTGGCTCTGGGATATCATCGATGAGTTCATCTATCAGGTATCTGGTCAGCCCTTGGCATAGTTTGAAATAACTGGTCCAAGCAAGGAGTAGCTGTTACCCTTGTTAAAGAGATGCAGGGTATAGAAGTATGCACATCACAGAGTGAAATACTGCATGGCAGAGGACTCCTGCTGTGGTTTTCTGAAGAGTCGGTGAGGCCTAAGAGCTCCAGAACTTGGAAATCAGGAGGGTTGAGCTCTTCCTAGGCTCTTACCTGACCTTGAGAGGTGTCTGGCAGGAAGAACACAGGCCTCACAGGCTTTGGGGCCAGGTAGAAGTGGATTCTAGTATGGGATGCTACTTAATGGCTCTGTAACGGTGACACACATGCTATTCAAACTCACCAAGCTTCATTTTCCTACCTGTAAAACAGAAATGTTCTAAATCCTGATTGTGGTAGTAGTTACTTAAGTACATGCTAGGTCAGAATAAAACAGCATTTTTATCAGAACGAATTCTCACCCACCTCAGTGCTATAGCTGAGGCTCTACTGGGAACCGTGCTCGACGTGAAGTACTGCAGCTGTGGGGCCCAGGGGGTAGCAGTTCAGATTCTGTTGTTCACCTTGGACAAATTACTAACCACCTTGTGCTTTGGCTTCTCTAAAACAGGGGTTGTTGGAAAGGTCACTGGGGGTTATGTATAAAGTGCTTAGCCCAGTGCCTGTCACAGAATAATTACTCAGTAGGTGTTTCCTGGTGGTTATGATAGTCAATATCATCGTTATCCACTACCCTCTTTTAGTCCAGATTTATTCTTTAAAATAAAACATAGATTAAAAAACAATAATTGAATTTGGAAAAATGTCTGTTTTCCGTGTGTTTTATGGGGACAGTATAGCTCTCACTGTATATTTCAGGAGAATCAGTTTCTTAATAACAGATGTTGTTTGAGCTCCATGGTTCAAAGAGACTTTGTGACTACAGAGTGTTAGGGTGTAATTGGTGAGCTGCACAAACCTTTCTTAGGCTTTTGAGAAAGAGGCTTTCTGCTCAAGGTGAGGCTTCAGTGCCTTTGTGGAGTTCAGGCCATAAACCTTATTTGCCCTGTGTGGCTTCTTGGCTTGTGTCAGCCTCTAATTTGACATAATTTTAGAAGGTTTTGGCAGTTTTGTTGAACCTCAGCAAGTCGAGAAGGATCGTCTGTGCTAAAGTCTTCATCCCTCTTAAGACAATCATAATTCCTGGGGTTCAGCTGGTGTTGGTGTTCTTTTCTTAAGGGGCTTAAGGCACTCATTTCTAACAAAGACTTGCCTGTGAGGGCCTGGTGATTCCTCCCAGCCAGGTAGATGCCACATGGAGTGAGTGGCTCTTCCCTGTGCTACTCTTTTGTTTATCTTTATTGGTACAAGTAATATATGATTGTGTTAATAAAAACTTTTTTTCCTCTGAACTGCAGATAAAGTGAAAGTTTTCCTTGTTTTTGCAGACACATCAATTATTGTCTAGAAAGAGGTGCTACATTAATGTTTCTCAGGCAGTTCCATAAACGTGTACATACAAAAATTCATTTAAAGAATAGTATCCTATGATATTGTGTAATTTGCTATGACAGTTTGTAGAGAGACCTGCCCTGTCCTTTTGTGCTGTGTATGTGATATGGATATACCACTTATGGTGGTGAACATTTGGGTTTTCGGTTTTCACTATTACAAACAGTGAATGAGTGAATACCTTTGTATGTGTTACACGTAGGTATATCTATAGAGAATCATAGGAAGTAGAATCGTTGGTTGAAGGATGTTTGCTTTTAAAATTTTACAAATCAACTTTATAGAGGCATACCAATTATAAGTGTATAATTGATGAGATTTGACAAGTGTATAACAACCACAATCAAGATATGGACCATTTCAGTCACTTTGAATTTTTAAATAGTAATACGTTGCCCTCCCAAAAGTCTGTATCAGATTATACTATTACCACCAGCTTTTGAGAGCAAGCTTTTTACATTGGTTGTTATTGATCTAATTTCTGTCCATTTGATGGGAAAGAAATGACAATCTCATTTTAATTTACATTCCTCTAATAACTAAAAAGATTGAGCATTTTCCCTGTTAATTAACCATTCCTGATTTTCTTTGAAGTGATTGTCAGTATCCTTTGCCTATTTTTTTATTGTGTTATCTTGTTCTTATTAAGAAAATTCCTCATATTATTCTGGATACTATCCTTTGTTTATTATAAATTTGGGAACTTTTTCTCCATATTCTTAGGGGAATATAATATTTTAGAGTTGATGAACAATCTGAGGTCATCTAAGACCCGGAGCCTTTCTAGGTCACTAGATTCCAAACCAGAATCAACCAGGGAGCTTTCAAAAATTCTGATTGAGTAGGTAGGTCTCTTGTGTCATCTCTGGATGACAGATGGAGCTAGCCCAGTACTGGTCTCAGATAGAACCACTACCCCAGACAAATACTGTGGTATGTTCCCTGTGTGTTCTTTACACTTAGCCAGGCTCTGTGGTTGGTACAGAGGTGACTTAGACTGGGTTCCTATTGCAGGTAAATTGATGGTCACCTGTGGTAGGAAAGATACATATAACAGACGCCTACCCCATCTCACTGTATTCATAGTCCTGACCCCAGCAAAGCCACATGTGAATAGAGATCTGTCACAAACCACCTGGTTCTGGTGTCCAGGTTAACTGCGTTGTGAAGCCCAGTGATAACAAGTGATTTTAGGGCTGTGTTTGACTCCAGATCGAATGTTTTTTTTTCACAGACTACCTCTGATCTTAGAGATTTTTGCCTAACTGTGGAACAGCTAGCATTTAGTAATGAACAAAATTCACAGCTTAATCAGAGATGCCTCTGAAAAAAAAAACAAATGGTATGGTGTGAGGAGCAATAGTCTCCCCCTGCCTTTCCCCAGTCCAGAAGCCTGGGCGTCACTTCATCTTTAAGCACTTGGGCTGTCACTGTGGGTTTTATGCCACTGCTGCCTCTTTCCCTTCTTCCTCAACAGTTTCAGTCATTTAGTCAGTACCGCTGTAAGACTGCCAAGAAGTCGGAAGAGGAGATTGACTTCCTTCGTTCCAATCCCAAAATCTGGAATGTTCACAGTGTCCTCAATGTCCTTCACTCCCTGGTAGACAAGTCCAACATCAACCGGCAGTTGGAGGTGTACACAAGCGGAGGTGAGTACTGCCTGCCATCTGTTCTGAATGATTAGAGACCGCAGGAAGCGCGGAGGGGTCATTGAGACTCTCCTCGGTCCTGGGCTGTTGTTTGTCTTTGCTTTTGAGTGTGAACAGTAGCCAAGCGCTGAACTTGGCTCCAGAGCTTGGCAGTTGTTGGCTGACAGACTGAAGCAGCACTTCTGAGACGTGCCTTGTAAACACTTCTGTGTCTCCGGGGCCTTTGTTTAGATGAAGTGCTTTTCTAACTTTTTGGTGTCAGGACTGCTTTATATACTCTTAAAAGATGGAGAATCACAAGTTTATATGAAATTTTGTTTTCTTCAGTGAGAAGAGGGGCATTTTTGCAAATCTCTATAGTGTCTGGCTTATAGAAGAGTGGATTCTTATTTCTGCTTCTGCTTTCCATCTGTTGGCAGTATGCTGTGTCAGTTGGAGTCTATGAGGGAAATCTGGCCTCACAAAGATACATAGTTGGGGAAAAGGACTTTGTAACAAACAGCTTCTTCAGGTAGTACTGGTGTGCTTTGATAATGCACCCAAACTTGACAGGTGATAGTGTCCTTCAGGGTAGTTGCAGTGAAGAATCTGAAACCATATCAGTGAACTTTTACTTTATTACATCAAAGTTTATTGGTCTCCTGCAGGTTGAATGGGTCTTTGACACATACATGATTTTGTAAAATAATGGTTCGTTAAGTTCTAAAGATTTCCTAAATGTGGACACATGTTTTTATACAATTTAATTAAAATCGTAGGTTACTTTTGCCATCAATCTCATCAGATAAGTATTTGATTTGGAGGCTTTTGAGCTCATAGTGACATTTAAAAGTTTTATAAAATTCTAATTTTTGCTTAAAAACTGAAATTTTTCCGTGGCAGTGAACACCATCAGGTGCTTTCATTGAAACAGGCTAGCTTCATTCATGTTTAAGAAAATGTCTGCTAAGTACCCAAATCTAAATAACCCTAGTTTGTATGTGCATCGTTCTTTCAAGGAAAAATAGTATTTTGTGAAAAAAAAGTGGCTGGTTTTTTTACTGCAAGTGTGTGATGGTAGAGACTGCAGTGGTGGCCAGTACTGCCTGATTTATGCCAAGCTGTCAGTAGTTTAACTAGCATTGTTTTTGTATCATTGTGCAAATTTCAACTCGGTGGGAAAGGCAAGTAGCATCTTAGTGTTATTAGGAACATAGCTTTGGTCTTGTGGACTTCTGAAAGGAGGGGCTTTGGTGAGTAACTTACTGATAAGAGGAACCCTCTCATATTCACAAGTGTTTTGGAACCAAAAAAATAAAGGAACTGCTACGTTCTACCCAACTTTGATAAATTTAGCATAAGGCCCGGGATGCTATTTCTTGGAGTTCCTTTGAAAGCAGAACTGTTTTCTTTTACAGGAAGCTGTAGAGGCTGGCAGTGGGTGAAGAGTTTACTGGGTGACATTCAAGGGTCAGGCTTGCCATCCTGAAGCGTACAGTGTCTGTCTCTCTCAGGTGACCCCGAGAGTGTGGCTGGAGAGTATGGCCGGCATTCCCTCTACAAGATGCTTGGCTACTTCAGTCTGGTGGGGCTTCTCCGTCTGCACTCACTGTTGGGGGATTACTACCAGGCCATCAAGGTGCTAGAGAATATCGAACTGAACAAGAAGGTAATTACTGTTTCTTCTGCCTGTCTTCCCAAAACCATAAAATCCATCTGCTTCAAGAGAAACATCTATTAGGACAAATATTGGGGAGGTGAGGGAGGACTCTTTCCCAGGCCAGCTGAAAGTTGAGAACTGGGAAACCACTCAGGTGAAAATCTGAACCTGGACAAGGAAGATATCTCTTTGATGCTTAACACTTAAAATATTCAGCGGTCTTTTGATTCTGTTTTTAAAACAGAATGATAATAGCAGATTTTATCATTCTAGTTGCCTCACATCACTTGACTTAATTGGTGAATGGTACAGCCTGTACTCAGAGCCTGTGACTCCGGAGCCAGAGCTACTCTGGGTTGTTCAGGGCCTCTGCCGGGGAGTTCTTAGTGCTTCTGCCTCAGCTGACACTAGGCCCCACCAACTTTCAGATCCCATCGGGGGGAATTGGTCTTGGGTCTCATAAATGCTGCTTCTTTCTCCTTCCACAGAGCATGTACTCTCGTGTGCCTGAGTGCCAGGTCACCACATACTATTACGTCGGTTTTGCTTATTTGATGATGCGTCGCTACCAGGATGCCATCCGGGTCTTTGCCAACATCCTCCTCTACATTCAGAGGACCAAGAGCATGTTTCAGAGGACCACGTACAAGTATGAGATGGTAAGGGGGCCTCTGACCACCTGACTCCTTTGGCATCTATGCCAACAGTTTTTGGTGAATGCCATCCAAATTTTTGCTTTTTTGTATGCTTTTTCAACATGATGATTTTTTTAATGGCTGGTCTACTCTAATAAGAGTTTCTTTTGTTTTGTCTATTACACCTTGAAACAAGGAGAGTTTCTTTTAGCTGGCACTGTCCCCAGCAGCCTAAAATTATTTATTTAGCAATAGTTTGCTTAGTGTTCTCTGGGCTCTGGGTATTGTCCTCAAGGCAATGGAGAAGGAAGGTCCAAGATATGCATAGAACTGGGGGATATTTTTAGGCACAGTAAAACTGTTGACTTGGAAGTGTGGTAATGTAGCTGCATAAGAAACCATTTTGACTGGAGGGCAAGAGAGTATTCAAATTGGGGTGTTAGATTCTGGGGTAACCTTTGTTACCAGCTAAAGTATTTAGTCTTTATAGGCATTGAGGTACCATCAAGGTTTTCTGGGTGAATTGATCATAACTGGTGTGGGAAGATTGACCTGCCAGGGATGTATGTGGCAAACTGAAGAGACTAAGGTACCAGTAAAGAGCCCAGGAGACAACTGAGGAGGACTTGCAACTAGGCGGGAATTGAATAGAGCTAGAGGGAGGGATGGGAGAGACGTCGGGAAACTTAACTAACTGGTGTAAGACAAAGAGAGAAGTCAAAGATCCATGCAGAACATGTGGGAGGATGGTGGGGCCATGTTGGCAATGGGGACCTCGGAAAGTCCATTTCATTGGTCTCCGCACCAATCTCTCCTCCCCCAGATTAACAAGCAGAATGAGCAGATGCACGCGCTGCTGGCCATCGCCCTCACCATGTACCCCATGCGTATCGACGAGAGCATTCACCTCCAGCTTCGGGAGAAATACGGGGATAAGATGCTACGCATGCAGAAAGGAGACCCCCAGGTCTACGAGGAACTTTTCAGCTATTCCTGCCCCAAATTTTTGTCACCTGTAGTGCCCAACTATGACAATGTGCACCCCAACTACCACAAGGAGCCCTTCTTACAGCAGCTGAAGGTGTTTTCTGATGAAGTGCAGCAGCAGGCTCAGCTCTCAACCATCCGCAGCTTCCTCAAGCTCTACACCACCATGCCTGTGGCCAAGCTGGCCGGCTTCCTGGACCTCACGGAGCAGGAGTTCCGTATCCAGCTTCTCGTCTTCAAACACAAAATGAAGAACCTGGTGTGGACCAGCGGCATCTCCGCCCTAGATGGTGAATTTCAGTCAGCCTCTGAGGTTGACTTCTACATCGATAAGGTATGGCTGCCCCTTGGGCTAGGTTCTCTTGGACACTCTCTGTTCGTTCAGCAATAAATATTTATTATCCTCTCACTGTCTTCTAGTCACTGTTCTGAGCATTTGGGATATACCAGTGAATAAAATTAACAAAGATTTCTGCCTTTTGCTGATATTCTAGTGTAAAAAACTTGGCAATAAGCATTGTAATTAAGCAAACCATGTAGTGGTTAAGGAGTTGCCAAGTGTTACAGAGTCAGGGCAGTGGTGGTACCAGCCACAGCAGTAGGTGAGGAGATTAGCCAAGCAAATCTTTGGGTGAAGAGCATTCTGGACAGAGAGGGAGCAGTTAGAGCAAAGGCCCTGGGGCAGGAGTGAGCCCAGTGTGTTTGGGAGACTTTGCTGCAGTCTGGCTAGAGTGACCTGAAGAGGCTGGAAAAGAAGCGGGGCAGGTGCTCTGTAGACTGCTGGAAGTACTTAGCAAATGGAAGCCATTGTCCTGACTCATACTGCCCTAGATGAGCACTGCCTGATTGGAACTTCTTATAATGGGATGGTACGCCTTGTGCTCTTTTTGTGTCTGGCTTCTTTCAATCAACATTTTATCTGAGAGAATCACCACCCAGTGTTATGTGTAGCTGTAGTTCATTCATGCTTAGTGATCTGTGATTATTGACTGTGGTTTTTTCATTCTTATTGCTAAATGGACATTTGGGTGGTTTTTGGCTATTACAAAAAGTACACGTAAGACTTTATGGAGTGGTTGTCAATGCTCCATTTAAGTTTTTTTTTTTTTTCTTTTTTTAAAAGTGATTTATGTGCTGTGTATACAGAGTTCTTTCTGGAAGGATGCACAATCAATGTAGCAGTGATGTCCTCTCCAGAGGAGAAGTGGGTTAAGGAACAGTGTTAGCTTTCACTATTGGGATTTTAAGTTCAAGTTGGACGTTTTAACTGTCCTAATGACGTTTTGAAAAGAAATAATTTGTTTTCTTGAGATTTTCCAGACTTAAAATATGCTCGACTCCTAGAATGGTTCTTTCCATGAAATATTACCTCCCTTTTTTGTTTCTTCCCTGTACATACACTCAGAAGTAAAGGAAATGTATTCAGACATACTAGGAACCCTGATGAAGATTTATACCAGTCAGTGGACTGGTATCTTTCATCTCTTCTAGAATATTTCTTATATATTGTTTCTGTTCTATTCTCCTCCTAGAGTTCATATTTAATGTACGTAGACCTCACTCTGTCCTCCGTGTCTCTTAAACCCATCTTTCATCTTTTTCTCCTTTATTCTGGGTAATTTTTGTTTGAGCATTCTATCCCTAATTAATTTCTTCAGCTCTATTTCTTGCCTTCTCTAATTTTTTTTTTCACTCATGATGCAGAGTTTTCTTATGTACTTGGTTGTAGTCATTGTCCTTTATAAAAACGATTTATCATATTCTTTGAAGGCTAGATTGAACATTCATTCCCCTAGAGGGGATTTCCTTTTGCCTCTTCAAGGTGCCTAGGGGTATTATTGGTCTGGGACCACCGTAGACTGAGCCTGGAGCCTGAGGTCTCCTGGACCAGCCACCAGGCCAGCCCCGGCTCCAGATTGTCTGGAGAATCACCTTGTGTGTGTATAACGTCTCAGAGATCGGTCTTTTTCTTTTATTTCCTTCCCCCTACTTGGCGAGCATTGCTCGATATAAGGAGTGGGATCGCAGTTCTCTTCTGGTTTAACGTTAGCTCAAGGGCGGAGCCATTCAGCATCCCAACTTTACGAGGTGGGTCTTCTGTTGGACCAGCTGGCCTTGGTTTGTCCCCTCGGCCTAAGCTGTCTAGGATTAGCATATGCCCTCAACACACATGGGACTTCTGTGTTTTGCTTAGAATGGTTTCTGTTTTCTCTTAAATAGGTCTTTATTCTCTTTTCAGCTCTTTGATGCTATAAGAAGATTTTTAAAAATAATTTATCCTGCGTTTTTAATTGTTTTCAAAAAAGTGTTGATCTAATCATACTACTTTTTTTGACAGTCTCTTAGGTGTAATTTGCACAACAAACTACCATTTTAAAGGGTACAATTTCCTGACTGTTAGTAGATGAACAGTGTTGTGCAGTCATCTCCACTATTTGATTCCACATTTTTGTCATCCTGGCAAGAAACTTTCTGCTCATTAGTAGTCATTCCTAATTCTCCCCTTGCCCCAATCCCTGGCAGACCAGTAATCTGCTTTTTGTCTCTGAGGATTTGTCTATTCCTGACATTTCGTATAAATGGAATCATAAAATATGTGGCCTTTTATATTTGACTTTTTTCAGCAAGCATGTTTTTAAGTTTTATCCAAGTTGTAGCATGTATCAGTACTTTATTCCTTTTTATAGGTGAATAATATTCAACTGTATTGCTACATCACATTTAGTGATTCTTTGATGAATATTCACCTTTTGGCTATTGTGAATATTTGCATACAAGTGTCTGTGTGAAGATATTCTTGGGTATATACCTGGTTGCTGGGTCAGTTTATTTTTGAAAGCTCATCTTGTTAAACCAGATCCTCTCATTTAGAGTTTATAGCTTTTGAAAGACTTGGTATTCATCACAATTTAGCTACTCCTGACTTGATCAGACTCGCTGAAAGTAGAAACACATCCATAGTGGACGTTTTTCAGTGTTGTTTTAAATCATGCTTTTAAAAATCGAACAAAATTGTCCCCCGAGGTATCACATCAACTACCTAAAGCCCTTTCCCAGTGGTTGACATGTACGCATTCTTTGGCAGTGTCAGCATCCTGCTATACCTGTTATCTCTTAGGGACCCGGCAGAACCAGTCCCAGCTATGTGGATGGTCTTCAGTAAAAGACTTCTCCCGAGTTAGTAACTTGGTTCTCACTGATACAATTTTGCTATAAAATTAAATTCAGGTTAAATTAATAACAGTATGATTCAAAGTCCCTACTTGAAAAAGTTTTACATTTCATGGTTCAGGTTCATCTCTGGCAAAATGCTTTCTTTTTTTAGCTTTTCTCATTTCATCCTTGACTTGAAAAAAATCCTTTCAAAGATTCAGAAAGTTCTTCGGTCTTAACCTAGATTATATGGGAATTTACAATTAAAATGGCATTCAAAGAAGTATTTTGAGCTAAAAAACAAAGTTTAAAATCTGGGCTAATTTGGAATCTGGTCAAGAGCATATGAGAATAAACTGCTGTTTTAGATGTTTTTATTGGCAAAAGATTCATATTTATTGGAAAAAACTAGAAAATGAAAATATATGAGTTATCAAGAAGTTAATAAAAATCATCTAGAAAGAAAGAGCTGCTATTAATTGGAAAAGTAATTCAGGTGTTTATCTTGTACTTAGCATCATAAATTCAAACGTGACTCCATCTCACTGCTTTTCTGTGATTCTTGTTTCCACAGGACATGATTCACATCGCAGACACCAAGGTCGCCAGGCGCTATGGGGATTTCTTTATCCGGCAGATTCATAAATTTGAGGAGGTGAGAGGTCAGAGAGAGGTGTGCGGGCCAGGGACAGAGATTAGGGACTGTGTGGGGAGTTTTAACCGTTTTTTTCATTTTTCATTTTTATTTTCAGGAAAGCCTTAAATTGACCCTTTTAAGTTTCTGAGCTAGACAGGCTGGCTGCTTGGGGTTTGGGAGGTGGGGTTGGGCCTATAGAAGTTGCTATGTCAGCCTTCTCTGGGGTATCTCTTTCCAAGATCTCCCTTTGCGGGTGGCCAGCGATCCTTCTCTCCCTCTCTGGCATTTCCTAATATGGGTGGATTCACTGCCTTCTCTCACCCGTCCCTCCCCATTTGGCAGTTATTCTGCAACTTAGACAGGTCTGGCCAGTTCCTACAGGCAGAGGACAGGGAGCTCTGTTTTGACAGATTTGATGCATTCCATGTCTTGCCCTAGGAGAGGTCTTATGGGTCAAGCCAAACACTACTAGGGCGTAGTTCGTTCTTTGTGGCCATAACTGGAGCCACTGTGTCCTGGTGCTTTGAGTCCTCCAGCAGAGGTCACCACTCTGCTGTGGTTCACACCGCAGGGCTCCTCTGGTGGGTGGTGATACAGCCCTGGCAGTCTGAGCCACTCTGAGTCCCTTCCTGTGCATGAAATGGATGCAGCAATATAGGATGTGTTCGTTGAGTGCGAAGGGCAGGTAGAGCAGTCTGCATGGATTGTGAGGGCTCCTGTCGATGGTGGGTGGAGGACCTAACGGAGGACATCATGGGGCTTTACCCCTGATGAGTAGCCTCCCCTGCTCACATCAGAAATACTCCTCCCTGACTTCAGAGGGCCGGCCTGGAAGTGTTTGATCTGGTCATCACGCAAATCGTAGGAAAAGGTTTGGAGAAACCCCCATCTGACTTTGCTTTTCTTTCCCTTCTAGCTCAATCGAACTCTGAAGAAGATGGGACAGAGACCCTGAGTACAATCAGACCTGCATTAGCCAGGATCCTCTTTTGATGTCGTTGTTGGTTGGGGAGTGTTTTTGCCACAGTGAAGCCTTTACCTACTTCAGTCATCAGCCAATCAGCTGAGTTGAAATGTATTTGAATCAAGGACAAATGTGTTAAATAGATCTCAGTAAAGGATCTTCTTTGGAGCCAGATTTGTCATCTCATTATTGTTGGGGAGCATCTTGGATAGGGCAACAATACGTGATTGTTCACGTGTCCTGATATTTTCTCTCAGTGCCTCAATTGTTGATGTTTAAATTGAATTATTTAATCCCTGTGTCCGTAAAATACTGTGGAGTTTACAGGGCGTTTTCACATTCAGTATCATATTCGTACCTCACAAGAATCCTGTGTTAAATGACCTGCCATACTTTGCATGCATGTTAGCGGAAGTGCTACTGAACACTCCTACTGTCAGGAGCCCCCCAAGAGGAACGCACGTACACAGCTTACGCCTACAGCCTGGCTTTAGCAGTAGCATCCCCATTTTGTTGAGGAAATGGATTTGGGGAGTTAAGTGACTTGATCAAGTTATAAAAAGGCCAACAATTCTCTCCAAATTACTACTTTTTCCTTCGGTTGTCTGTTGCCCAGGTCTTTGTCTCCTCACCCTGAAAAATCCGGTTTATGTCGTGTGCAGCCTCTTGCTCCCTCGTGAGTTTGGGACTGCTGCGTGCGTGCCAGCACCTTCACGGCCAGTCACAACAATTGTGTCCGTTTTTCATTCCAACTGCCATCCCTCCCTTAAACACCATTTGAGCTCTGCCACCTTGGGGACTTCTCTGAGGTGGCATCTTCTGCACCTCAACATCCAGCAATCCATACTGTTTCTTTATCAGCCGCTGTTTAAGCTGTTCTAACAAAGCATAGATAATGCACGTCTAAGGAAATTGAAAACGACTGAACCTGGTTGTCTCAGGCGTCTCTCCCGACCTACCCAGCCAAGGTGACATGTTCTTGGAGCAGTAGAAACTTTGTGTTCAGGAGGAAGCCCTCACGTCTGCACGCAGTTTATGCATTATCTCACTTGCTCCGGGAAATGGTAAACTTGGTGTCCCGACTTTATTGCGGAAAGTTTATTAGTTACTTGGATGAGTAATTAAATAGCTCATTTAACGTCAAAGTAATAAGTAGTGAAGTCAGGTCTTTTGTTTCCTAAACTTGTATTTTTATTTTAGAAAGTCCTACCTTAAGAATGCCCAAAAGGTGAAACAGTAGTAGGTAACCCATAAAAATCTGTGTGGTGTGTATATGAGCCCTAAAATAAAAGGGTATTTCTTATAACTCGGGTACTGTGAATTCTCAAACTAGGCCTTGTGCTCTCCTGGTGTGATTGATCTCTCTTGAGTTCTGATAATAAGGGAGCTTGAGAACAAGGAAGGAACCACTGACTTGAAGGATGACATCTGGATTCAAGTCTGAATCGTGTCACTAATTCACGCTGACCTCTGTGGGCTAGTACTCTCGACTGAAAATGAAAACTGTCTCCCCAGGTTGTGAGATGAAATGCCATGTCGTGCACTGCTGGTTCTCAGTGCCTGCTCCATGTGCTTGTCATGGGGAGCTCTATGGCAGTCAGTGGCTGGAGAGGAGCAAAATGGCTTTCTGTTACCCTGGGTTTTGTCACCCTGAGGTGGGCACCAGTATGGCCTGGGGTGGAAGTCCCTGTTTGCATTCCAAGCTCTGTTCCTTAGATATAAAATGAGGATAATAAGAATCTGCATTACTGAGTAGTCGTGAAGAATAAATGAGATGCTATTCAAGTGCCCAGTATGCTGCCTAACCTATAATGCATGCTCAGTTATTTACTCCTCCCTCGCACTTCAAATTTATAAGCTTTTCTGTATCTCTTTTTCCCCCATTAATACAATACAATGTAGTGGGTTGAATGCTGGTCTCGAAAAGGTATGTCCATATCCTCATCTCTGGATCCTGTCAGTGTGACACTTGGAAAAAGGTTTTCACAGATGTAAGTTAAGTATCTCAAGATCATCTCAGATATCCAGGTGGCCTTTAAGTCCAGTGACCAGTGTCAGTATAAGAGACACGGAGAGACGGAGGAGGAGGAGAAGGCCGCATGAGGACAGAAGCAGAGATTAGAGTTAGGCGGCCACAGGCCGAGGAACACCTGGAACCGAGGAGCTGGACGAGAAGCTGGACGAGGCGAGGAAGGGTGGGTTCTGCCCTAGAGCTGACGCCTTGACTTTGGGCTTTTGGCCTCCAGAACTATGAGAATAAGTTTCCGTTTTAAGCCACCAAATTCGTGGTGACTAGTTATGGCAGCCCTAGGGACTAATAGAGTGTCTCTTCCACATCAGGCCGTTGTAGGATTTCGTACCCAGTGGTTGGGTCCTTTTCCTACAAGTGAGCCTGCCAGGCGCTGCAGGGCAAGGGGGAAATGGAAGTGGATAAAAGAAAATCCCTAAAAACAACAAAAATCTCTGTCTTCATGGGCTTTAATTTTAATGGTGGAGCCTGGTGCTAAACCATATTTCATATGTTGGATGGAGATTAGTGTTACGGAGAAAAATCGAGGGAAGGCGTTACTATTTTGAATAGGACAGAAGAGCACTGGTTGGTATAATTTGGGCAGAGACGGGAAGGGAGTGAGGGGGCAGCGTTGTGAAACCTGGGGAGGTTCCAGGAAGAGGAAACCAAATGCAAAGGCCCTGAGGCCAGAGCATGTTCTGTGTGTGCAGAGAATGTAGCAGAAAGGTCAGAGGGAGCGGAGGGAGCAGGGGGGAAGGGAGGAGGAGAGGCCAGAGAGGGGTGAAGCTCCAGGTCATATACAGTGCCCTGTAGGTGACTGACTATCAGGACTGTGACTGAGTCTAAGTGAGGTGGGAAGCCATTTGTCACCAGGGAGGTTACAGAACTTGTCCAAGTTCCCAGAGCAAAAGAGGAGCTAAGGCTGAACCAGGGTGAGCCCAGTTCTGAGGCTTGTGCCGTCTGCAACACCATCCTGCAACTCAGCCCCGCCTCCCAAAGGAAGGAAAAACAGAAGCAGCCTCTGCACAGTCGGTCCAAACGTTCGTAGGACTCTTGGTAGCTTTCCAAGTCCTTCATTTCTTACCTTCCTGGATCCTAATGAATGGCAGGGTTGGGATCCTGCCAAGTGTTTTGATGGCCAGGCCAGTGCCAGCCAGGCTTCCTTCCCTCCCACAGGGCCTGTCTACTCTCTGGTTCCCTGGCCTCCACAGGGCCTATCTAGCACCATCTTTTTCTGCTGTGCCCACCACTGTTCCTCACATTTGGCTCAGGAATTCAGACCCACCTGAGCAGCCCCTGGGGTTAACTTGGTTTGACTTCAACACCAGAGTCTCTTGTCTCCAGTATAAAAATGCTGCCCTGTCAAGGTGTGCTGTGTCTGACACAGCCTCTTGGCACTCTTTTCGCTGTGCTGGGAGACAGGCCATGTCAGGAGCCCAAGGTCACAGACCCAGAGTGTGCACCCAGCTTGGGCCATTTCCCAGCGGCTTGGTCCAGGGCCAGTGGCAGTGCTGAGCAGCCAGCGGCCCTTGTGAGGGGGCAGGCGCAGCTGAACTCTGCCTGGTACCACTCGAGGAATGCAGGGCATTCAGCAGCTGCAGCCAACTCGCAGGATCTTTATCCCATCCGCCCAGAGAGGAGGAAGTAGGTTCATAATCCACCCATGAGTAAAGGGAGTGAGGGTTTTGTCATCAGGGAATGGGGGGCTCTGGGTGCTCCTACTTACCTAAAGTTCTTATCCCAGTAAGAGGAGGTAGATCACATGGGTGGGCTTGGGCTTGCTCAGACCTGGGTTTGAATCCTGACTCTCCACACATTAGCTATGTGATCAGGGGCCAAATTACTTAGCTTCTCAATGCCTCATTTTCCTCATCTATAAAGTGGGGACAGCACCTGCCTCAGGATTGTTCTGTTGGTTAAATTATATAAAGCACTTAGCATAGCACCTGTCCATAGAGTGTGATTAGGGAATGAAGATCATTATTAGCCGTCCGTGTCCTTGGAAATCAGAGGCATAGATTATAAAGGCAGAAAGGTCGTGTGTGGATCAGCATGGCTGCTTTGTGGTGGAGCTGGGACTCAGCCTCCAGGCTCACCTAGGTGCTTCCCCCATCCCCTATTCCTCCATAGACCAAAGGCAGGCCCGTGCAGAGACAGAGTAGAGGTCGGTTCAGAGAGGCCGAGATGCTTGTCTAAAGTAGGCCAGCTGTGGAGGAGCTGGTCCTCACACAGTGGTGGCAGCAGGCATGGGGAGAGGCAGAGGAATTCAAGAGCAGTTTGGAAGGTAACGCCAGGACGTGGGGGTGAAGGTGGGCGAGATGCCCAGGCTTTTGGGATGGGGTGGGTGCAGCAGGTTTGGAACGGGAGGCCTGTGCAGGTGGGTAGACAGTTGGATTCACACACGACTTTGAGGAACCTGTGGGACATCCCAGCGGGGATGCCCAGGGCATAAGAATTTGGGCAAAGGCAGTCAACAGCGGGGACTGGCACCTTGATCTTTAGACCTCAAGGCTGAGAGCTGGGTCCTCGCCACATAGGCCAGCCTCTGGTAATCTTGGCTTCCTCTCAGTGTCTCTGGTTTCCTCATACACTGGACTGTGAGCCCAAGATGGGGGTTCTCTTTCCATGCAGCCTTAACCATAGGCAGCTACTGACCACCTCTTCATCTGAAAAATGAGTCAGTGGGACCAGCCGTTGTTGGAGGGCTGCAGACCTGCAGTTCTCGAATTCTGGGTAACATCCAGAATTGGGCCAGAAGCCCTATTTAAACACCTAAGGAAAGAAGCACTACTTGAGATCAATGGCCTTTGCCGTAAGGACAATTTGTTGCATGCATGAATGAATGATGAATGCATGAGGAAGTGAGTGAACAAGGACTGAATGAAACGATGTAAGTGTACAGCAGGTCCTTGAATAATGTCGTTTTATTCAATGTCATTTAGTTATAACGTTGACGAGAAAAAAAATCAGTCCCCAGCTGGGGCCACTGTGTGGAGTCTGCATGTTCTCCCCGTCTGTGGATTCTCTGTGGCTACTCCAATGCCCTCCCACATCTCAAAGATGTGCATGAGGTGAACTGGCATGTCTGCATTGTCCCAGTCTGAGTGAGTGGCGGGGTGGGGGGTGCTCCCTGCGATGGAAGGGCATCCCGTCCAGGATGGGTCCCACCTTGCACCCTGAGCTGCTGGGGTGAGGCCACCTGTGACCCTGAACTGGAATAAGCCGGTTGAAAAATAATTCTTACTTGTTTTTGTGACTCTTTCTTAAATGTATGTCTAGCTCACATTGAGTTCAGTGTTTAATATTAGAAATGTGTTGGGTCCTCTTATTTAGAAGTCTGGTGATGTGTTTGTGATCAGAAATATGCCCTAAGAACTTTACTCTTGTTTCTGTCAATCAGCCTGTGGTAAACCCGGTTTTGTTACATGTCATCTGCTTAAAGTTGCAGTTTCCAACAACCTATTCGACAGTGTTAAGTGAGGGCTTACTGTGTGAATAAGTGATGAGGTGTGCCTTAGGTCCTTTCTGGAACACAGAGCTGTAGCATGAATAAATGATGAATGTGTATGCACTGTCTGGCACAGTCTTTTCGCAAATGAAAACCATGGCTGTGTCATCACTGGCTCTTCCTTAACAGTGGCCTTTCATCCTCACCCCGCCTGCCCTGCAGACGGGCTGGAGTGTGCTGTGGCTGGGAGTCAGGAGCTGGTCTCTGGTGTGGGGGAAGGGCATCAGGAAGAAGCCAAGAGGGAGGCAGGGGTGGCCCATTTGAAGGTCCAACGCCTGCACAGCAATTTCCTGATGTTTTCCAGAAGGAGGTGGGTATGGGAATCAGCGAGTCATCCTGGTTCCTGTGGCTCCACATTCCTGTCGAGCCTGCAGCTGAAAAATCCCAGCTTTTCCTTATTTCTGGCCCCACCCTCTCTTTATCCAGCCACTTGATCAAAGTCAGCATGCCTCCCTTCTGCCCCCACCCCCACTCCGGTATCTTTCCCTGGGGTTAGCGGACATGGGAGAGTGGACTTCGCTCTCTGGTCACGGCTGGGAAGTGGCAGAGAACTTAGGTTCAACCTGACCCTGCTCTCTGAGAAGCTGGGAGATTTCAGACACGTTGCTTCATTTGTCTGAGCATCTTCCTCCTCAAATGAGGAGGATAATTCTTCCCCACATACTTGGCACTTTGAAGTCTCAGCATATAAAGTTGTAGAGTGTGATACAAGTGTTTGGTGTCACTCGTATTCGCCCCAGTTGTGTCACCTGGAGGTGAGGTGTGCCTTCTCTAACCTGTATTCTATTTATAGAGGGAAAAGCAACTCACTGTCAGAGGCTGGACAGTCTCACTTCCTGTTTTAGACAGGAAGAGCCGTCATGCTCACCATTCCGTGTGAACAGTCAGGTAAGTGGGACACAAACAGTCCTTTTCTAGTGTCTGACAGCCTTTGTTGGGTGGTCTGACGTGGCTAACCAAAATCGCTCCAGCCTGACAACTCCTTCTTTGTCAGTTGGTCCTCAGAGGAGAGGCGCCCTTCTTGTGTTAGGAAGGCTCAAACCATTTCCACTCTGCCTGCTTTTGACTTGTGGAGCTGGCCAGGTCGATACTGACTGGTAGTTGGTGAGAGGGCTCCAGCCCCCATGATCTCCACCATAACCCCAGGAACCCCTAAAAGTCAAAGCATAAACAGGGGCTGGCTTTGGAGAGCCAACCTTAAGTCAGGCCCTCCAGTCTCCAGTCTCCAGCTCCTTCCTGCCAAATTTCTGCCCTGAGCCCCTCTCGTGGAGCAGCAGGGACCCATCCACTAGGACCTGAGTACTGCATCCACCCAGCGCCAGCCCTGTGAGCCCGTGTGGAGAATCCCAGGACCTAGTATGTTTATTGCGGTTGGAAGTTGGGAGCATTGTGGCCAGGGCCTCCAGGGGCTGTGGAGCTGGGGCTCCTGGGAGATTTTTGCTCACCATCCTCACAGGCACACAACCATGAATGGAAACTAGGTGTGCAATGGTGAAATGGACATAATGCCTGCCTCAGTGCACCAGTGACACATCTTATTGGTGCAAGATCTTTGTAAAGTCAAAAAGAGCTGGAAACACTTCTGACTGTACCTTTTGACAGCTGCGTGGCTTCAAGCAGGCTTTAATTCTCAGAGCCTTGTCCTCATCAGTAAATGGGGATGATGTGATAGTCCCTGGCTCGCCGAGTTTTTGCGAGGACTCAAAGAGGTAGTGCTCATGGACAAAAACATTGTGCATGCACACGCACACACACACACACACCTACCATATGCTGAGTGCTCATAAAGATGAGCTATCTTTATTGAGGATCTCATAGTACAGTGGGAAGAGATACATATGTACAAATCATCAATGCCACAAGATGTAGGCAACTTTGAAATGCCACCTATTTCATGCAGCCTTCAGGGATGCATCTTCAGTCCCTAGGCAGGAAAGGAGAAGCTCCTTCTGGAAGCCCTATGTACTTTGTTTAGCTCCCCATCACATTCCTTATCTTCTCTTTCTGTGGCCATTTTTTTTTGTAGTTGTTTACATACTGTCTTCCACACTCCCTCCAGAGTAGGCATGTGGATTCATTTCTGAAATCAGCAAGGGTATTATCCCCACTCTGGGTCCATCTGATTCTAAGGATAGGATTCTGTGAGAAGACCAAGAGTTGTGGCTGTTGTCTGGGCCTATCAGGGAAGGCTTCAGGGAGGAGGAGACGGCTGAGCTGGGCCTTGAAGGCTATGTAGGGTTTGGAACAGTAGCAATAGGCATTTCAAGAACAGCCAAAAGGGGCAAAGGACAGTGTGGCAGACTGAGACCCAACCAAGCAGCCTGTAGCACAGAGAGTGAGGGCCAGGGGGACGGAGTCCAGTCTCTCCTCTCAGGCAGCATATGGTCCTCTCTGTTCTGGAACAGTTTAGTGGGAGGATTGTTTGGTTTGGGGGTAAGGATGCAAGCCTACTTGCTTAGTCCCGAACGGATATTCCAGAATGTGTCTGTGTGTCTATGTGGGCAGCAGCATGGTCTGTGGAGAAAGGCTTGGGGTGACCGAACTATCCTCAGACATAGCTGGGAATCCAGGGGACCCAGGCCACATTGAGGCAGGCCGGAAGGCAGGACGTCCTGGCGTGCTCAGGGCATACCTCTGGCCCAGCGAGGATGCAGGAGAGCTGCGAAACAGCTGCCCCTCCTGCTACCCGAGCCTCCCACACGCCTCCTGCTGTCCCTAGGCCCCCGCTCTTGAGGTCTCACAATGCTCCTATTGTCCACAGTCTGCCAAGCTGCCCCCCCGGGAGCAGTTCAGAGCCCAAGGCCCAGGCAGGGCCCTGAATCCTGGGCACAGCTGGGTAGGTAGAAAAGCAATGGTCAGACTCCCATGGGACTCAGAGAATCCTAGAATCTGGCAGTCAGGGAAGCTTAGCAAAATAAAATCCTAGCATTAGAAGACCACAGGTGCTGAGGCTCCAGGCTGTCTGGACTGAAGGGATGGCCCAGTTCCAAAGCTGCCCTCCCTCATCTTTTATTTTTTCATCGTAAAGTTATATTTGCTCCACCTGACTTACTCAGATTTCTCCATCTTGCACTGATCTGCTAGTGACCCTGGTGCTGAGTGAGCAAATTTCTTCTTGTTCATCTGGGGCTGGTTTTACTTTAAACTGGAGCCTGATTTGCTTTTAGCAACGTTAAACTGCAAATAACGTGTGTTGGTATGAGAAAGTTAGAATGACCTTTTTTTTTTTTTAAGTGACTGGTTAATACTCCGACCAGAACAAGAGTTTAAAAATTAATTAGTGACAAATACAGTATGGTTCCACTTCTATTCAGTACCTAGAGTGGTCAGATACAGAAATAGAAAGTAGAATGGTGGTTGCCAGGGGCTTGGGTGGGGGAGGGGTAGGAAATTGGGACTGAGTGCCAATAGGGACAGAGTTTTGGGGGCAATAAAATTGTTCTAAATGAAATAGTGGTAATATTTGCATAACTCTGAATGTACTAAAAACCACTGAACCGCATGCTTTAAAAGGGTGAATTTTATGGTATGGGAATTACATCTTCAAGCTGTTACTTAAAAAGTTATACCTGCTGTTGTTATAAATTCGAACCATAATGACCTGTAAAAGGTGAATCTGCCGTACCCCACAATCTCACTCCCCAAATTCCCCACTGGTAGCATTTGGGCAGGGGTCCTTTCTTCCTGATGTCTTCAAATTCCATATACATGCACATGTAAATGTTTAGATACGTAAATATACATGACATGCAGGTATGTGATACTGTGTTTTGCAAAAATGGGATTCTATTATACCTGTTATTCTGCAGCTTGCTTTTTTCACTTTTTTTGCTTCTTCTGAGGATATATTTCCACGACATCCTTTTTAACAGCTGTTTTTTTTTTTTTTTTTTTTCAGCTAGGCTGAAACTGAATGACGCAGTCCCTTGCTAATGAACATTTAGACTGTTCCCAGTGCTTTGCTGTGAGCAAACAATAAACATCTTTGTATGAACATCCGGGGCCCCTAGGATAGTATTATTGGAGGACAGAATCCTAGGAAATGGGCCTACTGCATCACAGGGTGGGCAAATCCCCACCTTTCACTGATGTTGACATTAAACCTTGGACAGGTGACATCCTCGTCCAGGGTCTTTCAGCAAGTCAGTGGCATAGAGAGTAAGTGGTGGGTGAAATGGGGCCACCAGGTACCGCCTTCCACCCCCAGGAACACACATGCACACGTGGACCTCTGGCTCCGAGAAATAAGCAGCCCACCAGCCTCTCTGAACAGGAGCAGAGTCAGGTGGACTCAACACTGGAGGTCGCCAGGGCGATGATGAAATTAGTTTTTCCCACTTCCTCTTCAGGCCCCCTTCATTGTGGTTCCTCTCCCTCTTATCTTTCTGACATTTATCTTGAGATATCTGTGTGAAAATAAAGGTAAACCATGGGTCCTGGTTATTCATTCACTCATTCATTCCCAGTGCTCATTCTGTGTTAACTTCTCCCACCTCCCAGTGGTGGTTTTTTCCCTGCCTTTGTACCTCCCTCCTTCACAGCCCTCCTACAAAGCAGGTTGGAGGGAGGAATGGTAAATGGAAAGCATGGCAAGCAACCCCAACTAGTCAGAGGCCTCCTCTGGATGCCTGCTGTTCCTTGGGCTTCCTTTTCCCTTGCCCCTTATCATGCTGGACAAAGAAGTGAGGAGACTGTCTTGCTCACCAGACTAGCTAGCACTTACCTGCTGGAATCCTGCCCCGCTACTGGGAAACCTGCAGCTGTTACCTGGAATACATTAGAAAAGACTCAAACTCTACCTCCCATGGCATGTCTCACCGGCTCGCATTCAGCTCGCTCTCTTGAGGGATAGGTATCATTCAGCTCAAATGTCCTCACCCCAAGAGGCCTTCCCTGGCCACCCTGTTCCCTAGTCTCTATCACAGTGCCTTGCTTTACTTTCTTCTGAGTGTCTGAAATTATCTGAAATGATCTTTGATGATTTGTTGACTTGTTCCCTGCCTCTCTTCCCGACTAGAACGATAATTCCACAAGAAACCTTATCTTGTTCACCCTGTGAGCAACAACGACAACAACGAAGCAGCAGGTGCTCAGTAAGCATTTGTTGAATCATGTTTGAATATAAATGCCTGCACAATGTCTGGAAGGCTGTTTCAAACTGACAGCTGGAGCTGCTACTTAGTAGGGTACTGGGATTGAGACATACAGGCAAGTAGGAACTTTAGCTTTATTTTATTTTTAAATTTTTGTTAAGGAGAATGTATTCACTTCTCAATTGACAGTTAAACAAACAAACAAACAAACAAGCAAACAAACAAAAACACTGAATGAAAGGTCCAAAGCCCTCCATCCTAATCCTGAAATTAAGGCATGATTTTGGGCCAGTGACTTGCCTAGCCATCTGTGGCTTCTGACCTCACCTGTAAACACAGCCCCACCTCCCACTTGAACCCAGATTTACAGTCTGCACAGCATTTTTCCATCTATTATCTCACCTGATTACCCACAACTGGCAAAACAATGATTATCCCGATTTTACAGGGTAGGAAATTGGGGTTCATAGGGGTGAGTTGTCTGGCTTGTGGTCACACAGGCCCTTACTTCCTATCATGGTGAGCTGACTCAGAAATGAGCTTGTAAAATCCACAAATGGCCAATGGGGGCCCAGAAGGCTATGCTATGTAAGCTATTATTATGGCAACAGGGATCAAGGTAATTTCTGGAGTTGTCTTCAGTGACCTAAAGAGAGCCCCTCAGGCTGGTGAGGAGAGGGATATAATCCCCCCTGGGTTTTAACGAAAGAGTCCTGATGTCCTTTGAAGGCCTAGGTAGGTCTGGTATGAGGGTCCTGAGGCCAAGTTCTTGATGTAATGAGAGCACCTGGAAACCTACTTTCCTGGAGTTGCTTCCCACAGAGGACAGGGAAGGTAGAAGGTGGCTGTGCAGGCTTATGAGGGGCCAGGAGGGCTGGCCAGGAAGCTGGGCTCATGGTTGCCCCTTCCTGGGTAGCCTGAGAGTCCACATTTGGGGCCTAGCGGGTGGCCTTCCAGCCTCAAACAGAACCAGGTGTGAGGCTGACCCTGGCTGACAAGCTGGGATTCCTGGCCCTGGGCCATCATTGTCTCCTGGACTGGGACTCAGTGGACCTTTGAGGATGTGGGATTCTCTAAGTTGGCCTCTCTCCTCAATAATTTACTCAAAAAGGCCCAGGTGACAAGCTAGGTATGAAATGTTTTCAATCCATTTTACTTGTTTACCAGCTACCAGATATCAAGAGTTGGCACTTACGGGTGATGACTAAAGGTCAGGGTACATTACATCTTAATCCTTTCAGCCCCCTTGTAAAGAAATTATCCCCATTTCTAAGACACAGAAGCTGAGATTCAGGGCAGCTCAGGTTCACATGTCTAGGCAAGGATTCGAATCTGGGTCAATATGACTCCCAAACCTTTATTCTTTCCATATCTCCTGGCCCCTAGGGCTGAGGGGTGACAGAGATGACTAAGACCCTGCTCCTTCTCTTGTGGGGTGGGGCAACAGACATATCCAGCTAACTATTGCACTGCTCAGAGTGATATCACTGCCAAAGCAGCTGGCAGCCGGCCAGCCGTGTGCAAGGCTGATTCATCTCCTGGAGGAGGAAAGGCATCTGGGGAGGGGTCGCAGACCCAAGTTTTCAAGAGGGAGCAGATGGAGAGTGAAGCTGGGGAAGCTCCAGGGCAGACCCCCAATGCCCTGCCAGACAAGGGCCTGCTTCCCTTATGTCCTTCCCAAAGGAGCCCAACCCAGGAGAGGCAGGAGAGGGGCCCCAGAGGGGAGTAGGGAGATCCCCCAGCCCACACAGCGGTCAGGGGTCAGGAGACCTTTGTAGGGCAGGTAGTCAGGCTCCACACATCCCTGAGTGGACACCTGGACTGATGGTGGTAGTGGGGAGCATGGAGCCTCTCTGGCAGACTACAGGGAGAGGGGCTGGGGAAGACAGAACTATATGGAGGTTAGGGGCGTTTGGGAGTGGTGAGACAGAGTGAAGGAAGCTGGTAGCCATGTGGGGGTGCTTTGGGTTCTGTAGGGAACTGCCTGATTGGCCTGAGGTGGGGGGATGCCTCTCCAAAGTTTCAGGCAAGGGGAGGTGGGTGGGTTTAGAGAAGTCAATGTGGGGGATTTGCAGGTCGTCAGGCCAAGGAGTGGGAAGAAGTGAGGATGGGAGGAAAAGGAGAGTTCCCGGTGGGCAGCATGGTGGAGGTGGTAGGTGGAGGAAGTCATTGTGAAGAGGGGCGGTCGGTGAGGGGTTAATGGGCTGTCCCAGAGTTCTTTGAGGGGTCACTGCGGGGAAGGGGGTGGCCGAGCAGGGGGACTGTAGGCTGTCGGGCTCCTGTGGGGGGGTGGTCCGCGTCTGGGGGCGGAGCCGCCGCTGGGTGGGGCGCCAGGCCACCGCCCCCTCCCCGCTCCCCGGCAGCGGCGGGCGGGGACGGAGGCCAGCCGGACGCCGGCGCCCGCGGCCGGCGCAGAGAGGCGGGAGCCGGCAGCGGTGAGAGGGCGGCGGCCGGCGGGGCAGGTCCGGGCAGGTCAGGGCGGGGAGCGGGCCGCCCCGCCGGGACCCCGCGCGGAGCCCGGCGGCGGACTGGGAGCCGTGGCCCCACCTCCTCCCCGCCCTGCGCCCGCCCGGAGCTCGCACAGCGCCCCGCAGCGCCGCGCCGCAGCCGCCGCCGCCGCCGCCGCCGGAGCGCGGCCCGAGCCGGGCACGAGGGCGAAGCCGGGGTCCCGGGCGCCCGCAGCCGGGCCGCACCCCGCGCGGCTCATGGCCGGGCCGCGGGGCGCGCTGCTGGCCTGGTGCCGCCGCCAGTGCGAGGGCTACCGCGGCGTGGACATCTGCGACCTGAGCGGCTCCTTCCGGGACGGCCTGGCCTTCTGCGCCATCCTGCACCGGCACCGGCCCGACCTGCTGTGAGTGCCGCGACGGCGGGCGGGCCGGGACGCAGGGCGGCGGGGCGCGGGCCGGGGACCCCCGCCCCCCTCAGTGACGCGGGGCCGGGGCGGTGGCAGGCGCCGCCCCTCGGAGACCGAGACGCCGACCCTGCGGAGGGGCTCTGAACGCCCCGAAGGTCACTGAGACCCCCTCCCCCCCGAATCCGGGGCAGCCCCCTCCCCGCTAGGCCTTTCTGACCCTGCCCAGTGGGACACTGCGCCCGCCGCGTGCTGGTCCCTCTTCCCTCCGCTGCAGGGGTGGGGGGAAGGGGTGACCCTGCCCACAGGGCTTCGATTTCCGCCTAAGGGGCTTAAGGGACATCCTCCAAGCCCTTGACTCTTTAAAGGGGCACCGAGCCCTCTTTGGGGGGACTCTGGGCCTTTCCTGTACTAAACTCCTCTCAGACAGGCACACTGAGCACCCCCGTACCCGTGAGGCATTGAGGCCGATTGCGGGGGGTGGGGTGGGGCGGGCTTGCAGTGAACCTCATTTCTCTGGTTTCCTCATGTAATCTTGTCGCCTGGGCACTAGCACGGTGCCTGGCACGGAGGAAGCTCTAGGTTAACAGTGGTTGGATGAATGGGTGTAACCCCACCCCCAATTAGGACACAGGCATGCCTCCCAGGCCTGCCCTCCTCAGTGGGGCAGGAAGGCCAAGTGTAGACTCCTGGTGTCTGACTGACAGCCACCACTGGCTGCTCCAGGGTATGAAATGGCCCATTCTTGTCCCCAGCTGCCCAGTGAGGTTCTCATGGGAAAATTTATTAGGACCTCCAGAACAGTTGATTTGGGCTCTGTCTCAGCTCTCTCTTGTCTTAGGCCCTGGCATCTCTTTCATTCATTCATTCATTCATTCATTCGTTCGTTCATCCATAAAACACTGAGTGAAAGTTTATCTGGTGCTCACCTTTCCACTGCTTCCTGTCTCATCTGCAAGTTGGGGACAAGAGTCATGGTACTTGGCCATCTTGCCTACAGGCCTGACCAAGGGCTCCCAGAGCCTGGCAGGATCTGGTGTCTCACCTTCAGACCTGAGGATTGCACCTGGGAGGGCTTTGAGGAAGGTGGGAAGGAAGGAGGGGACGGCCTCGAGGATTCGATGTCACGTGCTCTTGGTTTACTCCGTACCGTGTGGCACAGTGTCTGTGGGTGGTGGGTTGGGGCCTGGAGGAGAGGGTTTTGGAGGTGTGGATGCAGAAGTAAATAAGATGAGGTGGAGACATAGGTGGGCCCTGCCTGCTGTGGGGCATGTGACAGCTGCACTAATAGAAGTGGGCAGAGAGTGATGGGATGGAGAATGGCACCTGGCCAGGTGGTGAGTCAGGGGACAGGGCCAGTGTGTGAAGGCACTCGGGTGTCAAGCTAAGCCGCGTGGTGGGTCTGAGCCTTCCAGCATCAAAGTGCATGCTGATTGGTTTGCATTCAGCGCCTCCATGTCCCAGGTGTGCTACTCTGGGTAAATCACTGGATCCCTCCAGGTATCAGTTTCCTCATCTGTAAAATGGGGTTGATAGTATGAATGACTTCACAAGATTGTCTGTGAGGATCAAATGAGGTAATGAGGATTCAATTAACGTTAGTTATGCAAATAGTGTTAAGTGTCTTATTCCTTCATTTATTCAACAAGTATTTACAGAGTTACTACTCTGCTAGGCACTGTGCTTGGTAATGATGGAGACAGCAACCAACAAAGACACAAACCCCACACAGTCTCCCACAGCGTATGGGGGTAACAGATGTAGAAGCAGGGATGATAATTCCATGTGGGCAGTGCTTGGCTTGGGAAAGCCTCCCAGATGTCACTTAGTCTTCAAGGAGATAGCAGGAGCCAGGTAAGGGTGTTTGGGCAGAGGGGACCACCTGAGCAGAGCCACAGGCAGCATTGCCTATGGCACACGGCAGGGAGGGCCAGAAGTGGCTGAGCCAGAGTGCGTAGGGCCTCTTGCTGGCGAAGGAGGGTGGATGGGGCCATGGGGAGCCATGTAGGTGCTTGGGGACGGGGTCGGGGACGTGGCTCAAGTGGATGTGGAATGGAGGGCAGCCCCCTCCTGAGAAGAGATCTAGAATCACCCCAGGCATTCATTTCACAAGGCAGGCATTGTCGACAATCCTTTTGTCCTGCCGACACAGGACAAAAACCGAGGCCCAAGTGCCACATAAGGCATAGAGAGGACCTCAGCGATGGGTAGGGGAAGATCTCCATGAGAGTTGGGGTGGAGCAAGAATCATCCTCTAAAGTGGTTCCAGTCCCTGGCGCTGCGGGCCTTGCCTCTGCGAGGGGCGGGGTTCTGCTGCCTGGTGAGGGGGCCGGTGCATTGCCCGCTTCCCCCAGCCCAGGCATCTTTAAGCTCCCTCGAGCGCAGACACCATGTGGGTTTTACTTTTGTGCCCTTCATCTCCCCCAGCCAAATAGAACTTCCTGGGCCTTTGAAAACTCTCAGAAAATCTCCGTGTTGCAGAGCCCAGATGTTGATTAGAGACAGAGATAGGGGTGGAGGAAGAGACTAGAGGAAGAATTATAGTGTCTTAGGGACCTTTACGGTTTTTGCACTGCTTCCCATGTTTCTTCATTCACTAAACATTTATTGAACACCTACTAAGTAGCAGGAACTATGTAGGGTGTTGGGGACACAGGGTGAACAAGAGACCCTAGCCTTCTAGAAATACTGCTGGGAGATTGAAATGAATGACCAAGACAAGTTGCTTTGTCTCATCTGGTCTGGGAATGAGCCTTTGTTGGGGGCTTAGGCTGGTGTCCCCTCACCCTGTTCAGTGTCACAGATGTGTTTGGAGATGTTAAACAGCTTGCTGAGGGTCCCACTCTTAGGCAGTGGCAGAGCGAGGGGAGTGAGGGCCCCAGCTGAGGGGAGAAGGAAGTGGCCTGGACAGAGGTGGCAAAAGGGGGCTAAGGCACATACACTGTCACCTCCTCTCTCCCCAGTCCACCCAGCCTTGGGGTACCTCTCTCCAGGGTTCTCAAGCCACCCTTTCCTGCCTCTGTAGCAGTTCACTATACCTGGACTCTGCCTGGAGAAGCTAGTGGGGAGGCGGGCAAGGAGAGGAGGGTGAACCTGCCTGCTCCCTACATCTGTGAGGCCAGCCCTTTACCAAGCCTGGACATCCGTCCTGCCCACCAGACTGGAAGGTGGGACTAGAGCCTAGCCCATTTCACAGGTGGGAACATGGAGGCTGCGAAGACTGTTGACCTGCCCAAGGTCACACAGCTTGACCTGGAAGAACAGGGCCTGGGACCTAGACCTTGGAGGATGTGCTGTCTTCTCCAGCCTCTGGGCCCACTGCATGGGGCAGGCAGGCTGCAGTTTTTAGCCATAGAAGGGCAAGGCTCTGGGCGGGCGCACCCAGGAGGCTGTGCAGCAAGAAGGCCGGGCTGCCTCCTCCGGTTTCTGCCACTTCAGCAGCCTGGGGCAGGGAGAGGGAGAGGGGGAGAAATAAAGCAGGCTGGCAAGCTGTCCCCTCCCAGGGTCTCCCAGGCAGGCCTCACTGCCTCTCGCCTGTCCCAGCTTAGAAACTGGGCGACCCTTCACTGTTCCCCCAAGAGAAGGTACCCCCAGGAGTGGCGCAGCAGGGTCAGCCAGCCATTCAGTGTCTGCCAGCTGCTCTGGAGTATGTACGATTTCCATTCTTGTTCAAACTCGTTCTATTCCTGGGCCCATTAAAAAAAAACAACACTCATCTGCAGGCTGAGTTGGGTTTCAGCACACTGGTGTGGCTTCTCCAGGTCTGTGACATGCAGTGGAAGGACCAGGAATATGGACTCCAGGTTTGGCGGGTTTCCTCTCTCCAGGCCTCAGTGCCCTCATCTGTAACGTGGCGTAAATACCTGTCAGAGAGAGTTGAAAGGAATGTCAATTCAAGACAGGAGCTCCGCACAGTGCCAGCATGAGGCCCGAATTCCATGGATGTCCTTGTAGTGACAAGCATTCGTCTTAGTCTTATCTTTGCCCCTGACTCAGGACATGGCTTCCTGAGGACCATTAGCTCATCCTGTGTCCCCACCAGGCAGCCCTCGCTCTCTGAGCATGTGCTTGCTGCCTCAGTTTCCTCCTCAGCAGTCCACCCAGCCCTCCTCCTGGGATGAGGTCACCTCCACCTGGACTCACACCCTCGCACTGTCACCTCCTCAGTGCTCCTCTTCCCCTTTGCCTTTCAGAGATTTTGATTCACTTTCCAAGGACAATGTCTTCGAGAATAACCGTTTGGTGAGTCCGCAGCTAGGTGGCAGCCCAAGGGGCCTTGTGTGGGGGATGGGGGGTGGGCAGGGGTCTTACAGGGCAGGAGCGGTGGCCGGGGGCTCCTTCCTGGACAGCTCCCTGAGGAGCTGCCCAGCACTCGGGCCCTGGCTCCTCCTCTCCCCTGCCCCCTGCATAGGTCTAACTCACTTGTTCCCAGAGCATCAGGCCTCCCCCTTCTCTGGGTCACTGTGTGGGGCCAGAACTGAGAGAAGCCCATAGTCACCTCTGCCCTGGTTCCCCCATCCCCCTGAGAGAAGCTGAGCCTCAGCTACGGGGCGCCCACTGAACCTGCCTCCTCTTCTTCTTTCTGCTGTGGCTGCTTCTGCCCCCACCCCTGTACCTGTCCCCACCCCAGGCCTTTGAAGTGGCCGAGAAGGAGCTGGGGATCCCTGCTCTCCTGGACCCCAATGACATGGTCTCCATGAGTGTCCCCGACTGCCTCAGCATCATGACCTACGTGTCCCAGTATTACAACCACTTCGCCAGCCCCGGCCAAGGTGAGAGGAAGACAGTCTTTCAGGGAGACTGGCCCTGGGGGTGGCACAGGGGATGTGTGTCAACAGACAGCTGGGAAGGCAGCACATCATTCATTCACTGGATCATTCATTCACTCGTTGAAATGCTGTTTATCGAGCAAAACCCATAACCGAGCAACATAATGTAAGAAGAGACAAAGCAGGGCACATTCACCGCTGTCTGTGATTTCACCTGGGCACCCACCCTCACTTCCTGTTTGCAGGTACTTCCCTGGGGTTTTCCTCCAGCAGGGAAGTGGCCTTGTAGGGCTATTATGCCTTGTCTTCTCCAGAAGTGACCTTCAAGGACTGAGAATGGAGAAGCTGGGGAGTTGAGGGTGGTTGGGCAAGGGAGAAGAGGGTGGGGGGGGTATAAGCATACTCTTCTGCTCTGAGTCAGGTCACTGGGGGGCCACAGAGCCTCCTGCTTTGAGAATCTCTGTGCAGGAATCTCCTGGAGACAACTGGGCCTCTCCTTCTGCAGAGAAGTAGGCCCAGAGAGGGGAAGCAGGGAGCTCAAGGCACACAGCATGAAAGATAGCTCAAAGGCTGGGTTGAGTATCGAGGTGTCCTGACCCCAGTGCTGGGTCACTGCTGTCCACGGGTCCTGAGGGGGTGGGCGCCTTGCCCCTCCCCTGCCGCATTTCAGCCCTCCCTCCTGCCTCTGCTCTCCACGTGGACAATCCCAGCCCATCTCTTTCAAAAAGCACTCTATGAAGTCAGGGTTTTTTCTTTTTTTTTTTTTTTAGTTTTTAAAAGTAAAACATGCTTAGTGTAGACAATTTAGAACACAGAGAAAAGAGCATAACAATTAAAATAATTTGTTACTCCCCCCTTCCTGAGATAATGCTAGAGATTAACATCATACTTGAATAAATCACATCATGTGTATTTTAATAGATATCAAAATAAAAGTCCTTGATGAGAGGCAATAGGGTAGAAGTTAAGAGCACAGACTCAAAATTTTTTCTCTGGGTGACAGTGAACCACCATGGTCACCTCCCTACCTCAGTTTCCCCCTTTGCAGTGGGGGTGAGAACAGCTCCTGTCTCACAGTGCCGATGTGAGCAAGTGTGAGCCTGTGTCTGGCTCTTATTTTGGACTCGGGTTTAGTAAGATATCTTCGCTCCATTGGTTAGAGTTGAGCTTACTTACCTAGAACCACAGTCCAGCCCTATCTTTTGGAGGGTTCCTTATTGCAAACCCCAATCTTTTTCTACTAAGCTCTTCCCTGGAGGGCCACCTTCCGGGGGGCTCCAGGGTAGGGACCCTCAATAATACTGTGGGTGGTGTCCATTCTGTTCCTTGGTCCTCACAGGGCACCTGTGAGGTGCTCCCACACCCCCCTGGCCTGTGGGGATTCTTGTTGCTGAAGTACAGCTTATGCTTTTCATACAACTCGGTCCCTCAACGCAAACTGTTTTCATCCCACGCACTGCTCAACCAAAGGAAACGCTGTGCTGTGTTCCCAGCCTGGGGGCAAAGCCGGCTGTTAGGTTCTTCCCGCCCCACCCCGTACTGTACCTTCTGGGCGAGTGGGGGATTTCAGAGGGTGATCTCACCGGACTGGGTAACTTTGGAACCTGGCCCTGGCTCAGACACCGCAGCGCTTGCTGAGTGTTCAGCCTGTGCCAGGCTCCATGGGTGCCGGTGACCCTGGGCACAGCAGCTGACGCCTGACTTCCAGTAGCCACACCTGGTCTGGAACCAGCGTGTGAGTGAAGGATGCCCAGCATCTCTGGGAAATCAGAGGAGAGGTTCTTGCCCCACAGGGTGGCAGGGATGGGTGTCATCGGGATAAAGCCTATCTTTTTACTGGGGCTCCTGAGGGCCTCCCCACACTTCACCTGAGCCACTCATTGCTCCAGCAGTGGTCATTTTGAAATGAATTTCTCGTGCTTCTTTGAACATACCACATTTCTTTCCTGCTAAGCCTTCGTGATCCTCCAGCTCCAAACTCCACTTTCTGTTCTTCTTCTCTCATACTAGCACATTCTTTCTCACTCATCCTCTAACCTTCCATTTTGCCTCCTCCAAGCAGTCTGCCCTGATATACTCCAGATGCTCTTGTAGCTCCCTGCCCCCTGGTGAACATAAGACTCTGGTGATAATATCTTGATTGTTCCTCTTTCTTCCCCTGCAGACTGTCTTTGCCTAGTTTACATCTATGTAGCTCCAGCACCTGGTACTTATTCATTCATTTAACAGATATTTATTGAGCCCCACTGTGTGCCAGGCACTGTGCTAGGCAGAGGGCTGAGAACAGGACAGACTCACAGAGCCTGCAGTCTAATGGATGGGGGATGAGAAGAGAGAACAAAGTAATAAGTAATATAATTTCAGGAGAGTCTAATAAGGAAAATAAGGTAATGGGATGGAGAGCAATGGGAGGAGGAAGCGGCTGCTTTAGATGAGAGGTTAGGGAGGGCCTCTCTGAGGAGGTGACATTTAAGCTAAGCCTTGAACAAGGAGAAGAGGGAGGCCATGCGAAGATCTGGGGAGGAATATTCCAGGCAAGGGGGCAGCAGGGAGCCCGGGTGCTTCAGTAGGTGGCAGGGAAGGAGGAGATGAGGACAGAGGGGGCCATAGGGACTGGGACGTGATTAGGTTGCTGGGCTTCCAAAATTTCTGAACATGACTCTTGGTAAGAAATACATTTCACAGCACAGCCTCAGCTCATGCACATGTATGTAACTGAAACAAGTTTCAGGAAATGATTCTTCCCCTCACAACATGTGATGCACGCGGATCTGTCCTGTTCCACTTTTTAAATGTGCTGGTCGCAGTTCACAAGATTGATTTCAGGGTGCATTAGTGGATTGTGATCAGAAGTTTGGTAAATGCCATTTTAGACCACAGTAAGGAACTTGGGTTTTATTTTTTAAATTATACAGTAAAATGCCTTTTTTTTTTTTTTGGTATACAGTTTGTGAATTTGGGGGTTTTATTTTAATCACTGGGTACATAGTGGATGCTCACTGAATATTTGCTGGAGTGCTGGAGGAGGCCGATGGGGGTGAGATGGGTGGGATTCTTCCCATTCAAGGGCATGCAGGCAGGGGTGTGGGCCACACCTGTCCACGTGGGCAGAGGCAGGCAGCTCCTTGTCGGCCCAGAGAGCCATCCCTGAACCTTCAGGCTAGCACCATCCAGTTCCCTTTGGCCCCCTTACCCAGAGGGGAGGGAAGCTACCCGTCCTGTCACCTCCTGGGTGCCGCGACTTCTGTGCTTGTGCTGTTGCTTTATTGTTCGCACTGCCCTGAGCAGTAGGCATCACTGTCCCACTTTGCAGCGGCTCAGTGAGGTTCAGTAGCTTGGGCTCAGCACTCAGCCTGGGACTGGAGGTGTCCCCTGGCCTGTGTGAAGAGGGAGGCTGCATTGGGACCAAAGGTGATGCCTGTGGACCTCAAACCTCAGGCCAGAAAGGTGCTTCCTATGACTCCAGGGTCTCCTCCTACCTCAGAGTCTCTTTCTTGTCTCTTGGCAGCTGGTGTCTCACCACCCAGAAAGGGCCTGGCACCCTCCTCCCCACCGTCCGAAGCATCTGCTCCAGTGGAACCAGGTTATAGGGCTCAGGTAGGCAGATATCCGCGGTAGGTGGGTGGGGTGCAGGTGTAAAGGGTAGCATCGGGGGACAACTGCCATTGCAGAGTTCACAGGGCACTCTGTCCTTTTCCTGTTGGCTTTGGAAAGAGAATCACAGGCCAGGGTAGGAGGTGGGGGTCAGGAGACGCCAGGCCTGGGAAGGGGGCGTAGGGCAGTCCACAACCCTGGCTTTGCCATCCTGGGACTGACAGGATCTAACAATGCAGTAAATGCTTCCTCAATTCCTGTCAAGACAGATATTTTGGCTTCCCATGGTGTTTGCTTAATCCTCATGACAAGCCCTGGAGGTCAGTATCATGTGTCCTGATACACAGATGAGAAGACTGAGGCTCAGACTTGGTCTTTTGCCCAAGGTCTCAGCTGGGAGGTGAGGGTCACACAGCCAGTCGCCTGCTCCACGGTGCTTAGAGGGATGACACTAGCCCTTCACATCTAGATAGCACTTCACGGTGTGCAAAGGACTCCTCCACCTGCTTCCATCTGCTCCTTGTCGGAGGCACCGGGCCCAGGGTCGGTGCCCAGTGAGCGGGTGCGGAGCTGAGACAGGCAGGGGACAGGATTCCAGTTTGCAGGTGGGAACTCAAGGCTCAGAGACACCAACTACTTGCTCAAGGTCACGGTGCTTGGAAGTAGAGAAACCGGGACTTAAACCTGCTGGGGCTCCAGGAGGGGAGGCAGAGAGGGCAGGCGAGGTGAGCCTAAGAGGACAGTCACCTGCTGGGGGCCAACCTGCAGGGACGGGAGAGGGCCAAGAGCCGCCGAAGGGAAGAAGTTCTACCGCCAGTAGCTGCCTTTCTGGGGGTGCGAGGGAGAAGGCCCCAGAAATGGAAGACAGGACTTTTATGTGTCTGTCCTGACTCAGTGACCTTGAGCAAGTCTTTCCCCATCTCTGGGCTTTAGTTTCTTCATCTATGAAACAGTGACCCTCTTCCACTCTGTGCCCCTCTGGGGCTCTGATGAGCTGCATTAGCACTGTGAAGCCCAGGTGCACTTGAGGGACAGCAGCCATCAGAGGGGGAAGCAGGAGGGCTGGTGACAATGCCCCACCCCCAACCTGCTCGCCCCCTTCCCTGCAGGGTGAGGAGGAGCTCTCCTCCAGCTGCCTGTCGGAGCAGGGTGCCCAGCGGGCCCCCAGCAGCACCTGTGCGGCCTGCCAGCAGCACGTGCACCTGGTGCAGCGTTACCTGGCCGACGGCAAGCTGTACCACCGGCACTGCTTCCGGTGAGTGGCTGTGGGGGAGCCGGGGGCAGGGGCCTCACCCCTAGCAGTCCAGTACCAGGGACAGGGAGCATCCATGGACTCAGCACCACCACCTGCCAGGCCCCTTGGCAGGCTCTTTATGCTGGAGCATCCTGCTCATCCCCATTTTACTGAGGAGCAAACTGAGACCTAGTGAGGGCACGAGACGTGCTCAGTCACATAATTAGAGACAGAAATGGGCTGGAGCTCAGGGGTTCTGCCTCCAGTGCCAGCGCTCTTTGAGGCAAACTACCCGATGATGTTTAAGGAGTAAAATAGGCTTTAAATGCCACTGGAAAAAAAAAAAAAAGGATTAAAAAAAGAATCATAGTAACAACTTGCTTTTCTTGTATAGCTCCCAAGGGAAGCCAGGTTTAAAGAAAATGGAATAAGAGGCCAGGAAGATACAAATAACTTAGAAAATGTATGAAAACATTTTATATGTTATAAAAGAAAAAATCAGAAAAGAAAATCGAGAAGTCAGGGGGAGCCGATGACTGAGAGTTGCCACATGCGTTCGATCGTGGGTGTGTGTGTGCGCGTGTGTGTGCGCACGTGTGTGTCTGGACCTAGAACCCAGGGACCTGACTGCAGATCTGAGATGTCATAGGGGGAAAAATCTCAGGGAGGGCAACCATTTTACTGACACTGACATATCTATCCACTAGGGCAGTGTTTTAAAAATTTTTTATATGACCCCCAATAAGAAATCCATTTGACGCTGACCAGTTGTAAATACATACCTGAAATAAAACTTGTATACATAGATGCGCAACTAGAATTTCATAGAGTTTCATAAAACAAGTGGGATATACTCTGACATTTAATTTAATTTTAATTTTATTCTATTCCATTAAAAAAAGAGAAAACCTTGATTGGTCGAAAACTGTTGAATTGATTTCCTGAGCCACTAATGAGTGGCAGCCTGTACACTGAATGGCACCTCTTGGGGGTGACATCTTTGCTTCCTCTTGCAGCATAAACTGAAAGCACGTTTCACAATTTATGTTGCTGATTTCATGTGGTTTTATTGTTCTATGATTATTCTGACAGTTGTCATTTGCGTTTTCCTCTGGGAAGTCCAGAGTATTGAGACAGAATCCAGGCTGGCAGGTGGAAGGAGGGGAGGGAGGCAACAGCTTGGGCTGCTGGAGGCGGGGTAGCCAGCATCTTGGGCTGGGCTGCTGAGCCAGGTCAGATACCCTGTCCCCATTCTCCCTGGCAGGTGTCGGCAGTGCTCCAGCACCCTGCTCCCCGGGGCTTACAGGAGTGGGCCTGAGGAGGGCACCTTCGTGTGTGCGGAGCAGTGCGCCAGGCTGGGCCCAGGTGGGCGGTCAGGAGCCAAGTCTGGGCCCCCTCCGCAGCCAAAGCAACAGCAAGAAGCGAAGGAAGCAGCAGAAGAAGCCACGGATGTGGAGGAAGGCGGCCCCGGTCCTGGCGTGGCTGTGGGGGCTGAGGTGGACGTGCCCAAGGCCAGCCCCGAGGCCCGGCCCCAGATCCCCGCCAAGCCTCAGGTTCCTGACAAACCTCAGGAGCTGGCCAGCCCCCCAGCGGGTTGCCCCACGCCTGCCCCCAGGAAGGTCTCCGAGAGCACAGCCCTGACGCCCCCCACGCCCCGGCCCCGGTCCAGTCTGCAGCCTGAGAACTCGGTGGAGCAGGGTGGCAGCAGCGGCCTGCTGAACGGTGAGCAGGGGCCCGGCTGGGGCCGGGCGCTCACTGCGGAGTGTCTGGTGTGTAAACACGTGCACTGGGAGCATTCACGGGGCCACCCTGGGTGCCTGTGTGTGCCTCGTGTGCGGGATGGCTGTTTCTGCGATTATAAATTTGTGCAACAGATGGTGACTGAGGCCTCTGTGCCGGGCTCTGTTCTCCATGCCAGGGGTACAGGCTGAACAAAAAAGATATGGGTCGTGCCCCAGGCTGCCCTATGCTGTGTGTGCTGAGGTATTTGTGTGCTGAGTGTCTCATGTTTAGCTTAAGTTTCAGGATGTGTGGCAAGTGCACGCCATGTGTGCCTGTGTCCCAACCGTCTCTGGGACACTGTCTCTGGGACTCTGGGACAGACTGTGTATGTCCTGGCCAGTCTGAGTGCACACTCCAGGTGACCTCCCCTCCCATGCCCAACCCATGTGCTTGCTGCTTGTCAGTGTCTGGATGTCTGGCAGGGTAGACCTCAGGGGCTGGTGGCAGGGTCCAGGGGAGGGTGTGTCCCTGGTCAGGTGGGCCCCTGGGGGCTCCCTTCAGTCTAGTCCAAACTACCCCACCCCTTCATCACAGAACATTCTCAAATGACCTTGCTGGCCTTCCCTACAGGCTCTTTGTGATCTGAGATGTGCTGGGTGGACCTGATCATTTGGTTAGGGACGGTGGTTAGGTTAGGGAACACCACGGGGGTCTGGGGGAGAGAGGCTCCGGGTGGTTCAGTGCAGTTCTGCACTCGTGGAGGCCTGCCCTAAGCCCAGCCCCGAGCTGGGCACTGGGGGCAGAGATAGTGTTCAGACCTGTCTGTGCCTCTCAGACACGGCCGGTCTCCAGAGGGAGACAGGCACAGACACGGGGATTTCAGGAGGACTTAGATGCCTGTTAAGGTGGAGGAGAGCAGAGGCTATATGGGGTTCACAAAGGGCACTTGGAAGTCAGGGGAGAGACTTCCAGGAGGTGACACTGGGGCTGAGTTGTGACAATGTTTCCTGTCCACTTTGGGGAAGTGTCTGAGGGGCACTTGGGATTCCTCTTCTCAACTGAAGTGCAAATGGGGTCTCTGGTGTCCTGGCCTTGCCCCTTTGACCTTGTCTACCTGTCACCTTTGGTGCTTATCTAATCTCCCTGAGTGCTGGGCTGGGGAGTGAGAGTGTACAGGTGTGGTTGACCTGCCAGGTAGGAAGGAAGGGCACTCCTTGGTGAGGTAGGCGCTCTGGCTGCCTCTCTGGGTGCACCTCTCTGCTCTCCAGCCCACAGCTGCCATGAAGGCCTGTCTTACTCTCCTTTCTCATCTAGGGAGGCTGCATGAACCCCCCATCCCCAAGCCGAGAGGGACGCCTAAGCTGTCAGAAAGGTATGGTGGCCCTGAGAGGCTTTTAGAGCCCTGGTGGTGGGAATGGGGGTCCCCCTGGGGCCTCTGTGGGGGGGTGTGAGGCTTTCTGCAGGCACATGGCCCACCCCACACCCTCCTGGGCACAGGCAGGGCTCGTCTCTGGGTGGGGTAGGTTTGCTGCGCTCCCTTCCCTGAGGCCCCCCTTGGAGCCCCTCCTGTGGGCAGCAGTGGTTGATGGAGACAGCCACCCCTGAAGTTCCTGTACCTCTCTGAGCCTCCACCACTTCTGTCACATGGGAGACCCAGGTCTGGCTCACAGAGTCGTGAGAATTAGCAGCCAGGTATAAAAGGGCCCAAAAAGGCTCAGCCGTTATGTGGCTCAGGCCTTCCACTCTGGGACCCTGTGTCCCAGGCGAGGACACCTGTTTCCAGCCATTCCTTGGAGCTCTGCTTCTCCTGCGTGTCTGAGCGGGAGGTGGGCCACAGCCCAACAGTAGTTCATGCTCAGGGAGCACTCGCCATGTGCCAGGTGCCCACTGGGTCCTTACAGTGACCTTGTGAGGTGAGGCTTCTTGTTTCCGTTTCATGGTGGGAGACTAATGCAGAGAGGCCAGGTGGCTTTCTCAGCGTCACACAGGGAGCCCCTCGTGGGCCCTTTCCTGGGCTGCCTCACGGGGCCCAGCTGGGATGTGACTCTAATAGTGCGTATTAGCCTTGGGCCCACTGGGCTGGGGGTGGGAATAGACTCAGAAGCATCCAGCGAGAGGGACGAGGTCCCCCTTGCCTCTTAACGGTTTCTGCCTCTTTCTGCTGCTCTCCAGGACGCCAGCCCCCAGGAAGGACCCCCCATGGATCACTCTGGTACAGGCAGAGCCAAAGAAGAAGCCAGCCCCGCTGCCCCCAAGCAGCAGCCCTGGGCCTCCATGCCGGCACAGTGGGCGGGTGGAGAATGGAGGCGCAGAGGGGGGCGCCCCAAGGAGCCCGGCGGTGGCTGGCCCGGAGCCCAGGCCCTACAACCCCTTTGAGGAAGAGGAGGAGGAGCCCCCAGCTGCGCCCAGTCTGGCCCCCGGCCCCGCTCAGGCCCACCCGGAGTCCACACCCAAGTCCTTACACCCGTGGTATGGCATCACCCCCACCAGCAGCCCCAAGACAAAGAAGCGCCCTGCCCCCCGAGCGCCCAGCGCGTCCCCACTCGGTGAGTGCCATTCCCGGGAGCTCTCCTGACAGTCACAACTCTGGGGTGGGGCTCCTGGGTCAGCCTAGGGCCAGGAAGGGGGTGCGGTGCAGTGGGACCCCCTCTCGGCCAGCTGCCGTGTGCTTCACGTGTGTCCTCTCACTTGATGCTAGAGCTAACCTGTGAGGTAGGTACCACACCCCCATCCGCAAGCCAGGAAGCAGGCAAAGAGAGGGTAAGTGCTTTGCCCAAGGCCTCACAGCACTTAAGCAGTGGAAGCAGGATTTGAACCCAGGCTCTAGACTCTACGCCTAACCCTTCGTGATCCACCTCACGGATCTTCTGTGAGAATGAAGTGCATTATCTGGTGAAGCACTTAGTACAGTCGGGCTCACGGAAAGCGTGGGTCAGCTGGACTCTTGTCCTTATCTAGTCCCTCTCCAGTTGCTGGCAGCCTTGGGCTCTGACCTGGCTGTGACTCAGGCCTTGTGACTTTGAGTACTTCCTTCCCTGTGTCTGTCCTCATTCCCCCAAATGGAAAATGGTGGTGGGTCAGCTCCTGGTCACGGTACCCCCTCAACCCAGGACCCCCTCTCTCCTCCAGGAACAGTGTACTTTGGGGCTCCCACCAGCTTGTAGTCTTAGGCTCTGGGCCTGGTCACCTTCCACCATGGCTGGGGTCCAGCTACCTCTGAGACCTCAGTGGGAGCCCCTCAGACAGTGGGGCCGAGAGCACGTTAGCGATAATCAGAGGCAGGTGCTCAGGTAGCATGGGGTCCCTGCCTTGGCCCATGCTGGATCCCTGGGACCCTCTAGCTGAGTGTGGTCAGCCAAGTGGAGGTGGCGGGCAGGTGCGGGATGCAGCCAGTGGGAGGGCTCTGAGTCAGACACAGCCGGGTTCACCTCAGCCCTCGCTCAGCCAGTGCCTCCTCTCTCAGTCTGGAAAACACACATGATAATACTTTGAAGCGTAGTAGCCATCAAAGTGCAGGGCAGCACCTGCCCAGAGCCGGCCACTGCGAGGGCTGCCCGCTCCCACCCTCCCCTGCTGCCCTCCCTCCTCCCTCCGCTCTGGGGCAGAGGCACGGGAGAGCCCAGTCTCGATTATGTCTGTGCCCTCCCCTCCCCTGGCAGATTTGCCACTTAAATTCGGCTTGGCTTTGGGTCAGATGAGACATGGGAGAAGTGGCAGCCGTGCTGGGTGAGGAAGTGAGGGTGGGTTGTCTGGGCCCTGGCTTCGTCTGGACGTGGAAGGATGTGGGTTTCCAAGAATGGAGCGTGTGAGGCGAGGCCAGAAGCGTGCCCCCTCATTCGTGCGCCCACCTGCTCATCTGTTTGTACAGCTCTCCACGCCTCCCGCCTCTCACACTCGGAACCACCCTCAGCTACCCCATCACCAGCCCTCAGCGTGGAGAGCCTGTCATCCGAGGGCTCCAGCCAGACCCCCAGCGGGGAGCTTCTGGAGCCACCTGTCGTGCCTAAGAGCTCCTCAGAGCCTGCTGTTCATGCCCCTGGTACCCCCGGGACCTCTGCCAGCCTCTCTGCCAACTCCTCCCTGTCCTCCTCCGGGGAGCTGGTGCAGCCCAGCATGGACCAGACACCTCAAGCCAGTCCTGGCCTTGCCCGCAGCACTAGGGGCAGCCCGGGATCCCAGCCAGCCAAGCCCTGCAGTGGTGCTGCCCCCACCCCTCTCTTGTTGGTTGGAGAAAAGAGCCGTGTGCCTTCCCCTGGAACCTCATCCCCTGGAACCTCATCCCCACAGCTCCAGGTAAAGGTGAGTGTGTCACCCTCATTAAAAGCCGCCATCCTGTCTAGTGGGTGGGGGTGGGGAGGCGGGGTCTGGTCTCAGGGCAGGAATGTCCAGGGCCTTCCACCTTCGCTGGCCTCTGACTTCTTGACTGACCTTTGCCATGTCCATCTACCATGCACCACTCCATTCACTGAGGTACAGATCCCTCCATCCATCCTTCCATCCATCCTTCCCATCATCTATCTATCATCTCTCCACCCGCCTGGTCCTCCATGCATGGATGCATTCAGGCACCTGTTTACCTGCCTGTCCCCAGCCATCATCCATCAGCAGCACATCCTTTTGTCTGCTTGTCCATTCACAGAGGCCCCTTCCCAGGCCCACTGTGCACTCTCTGTCTTCTTGGGGGTGGAGTGGACATGAGGTGACCATCCCAGGGAATTTGTTTTCCAGATGACCTTTATGGGCTGTTTACACACTTGTTTCCATCTCACACCAAGAACTGGGAGTCACCAGGGGTCAAGACATTCCTCTGGGCATCTAGTTCCCAAGGGGGCATCTCTTGCAGCCATAGCCCATTTGGGTCACTAGGTTCGATCACCCACTTTTGTCCACTTTTGCCCCACACTCTGCAGCCCTCTGAAGGCTTAAGGCTCGTCCAGCCCTGGTGGAGGTGGCAGCTGTTCACCTGGGCAGCTGGGGCGGGGGCTGAGCTGGTGGTCCAGCGGCTCCCCACGTGCCTTTCAGATAACCTTCCCCGTTAACCTTCCCCATCTGGACAATGGCCTCCTGTCCAGCTTTGCCACCCAACTGCTGTGAGACCTTGAGAAGGCCTTGCCCCTTCTAGGAACCTTAGATGGCTCTGAGAAGCCCCAGGGTCCCTTGGTGGTGGGAGGTCGGGGAGGGGCTGACTTTGGACAGCTACCCTGGCTGGCAGCTTGTTCAAACACTTGTTTTCTGTCCTGGGGGTATGTGTTGTAAAAGGTTGTTTGAAGTTGGGTGGCTAGGAAAAGGCAAAGGGGCTGGGGTTTCAGGTTGTTGGGTGTAGGGTGGGGCAGAGCCCCAAGTGGGCTTTTTCTGGGGTGCCACCTAGCCCTGAGATGAGGAGAGAATCTCAGAGGCAGTCGGGGCAGGAGACGGGGGTTTTGGGTGGTGCTGCCCTGTGAGAACCAAACCTCGTCTCCCTGCCCTGCCTGGACTCGGAGCAACTATGGGCCTGAGAAAATCTCTCCCGGGCTGGTGCAGGGGAGGTGAGCAGAACCCCCTCTTGCCTCCCCCCGCTGCTGGGAGAAAGCTGGGTAAACACTCAGAAGAGCTCTCCACAGCCTCAAGTGAGGCCTCTTCATTGAGGCCTTGGAGTGCCATTGAGTGCCAGCTGGATGCCCTGGGGTCGTGATGATGCATCTGTTTCCAGTGAGCTGGGGAGAGTGACTGGGGGACGTTGGTGTTGCCCTGTGGCAGACAGGTCCCTTGCCCAGTGCTGGGCTGCCCGGCTGTGCTGGCCTCACGAGGGCAGGGCTCTCCCCAAAGGGACAGAAAGATGCAGGGCTCTGGGCACAGGGAGAGGGGCATCGGAGGACAGGGGTTTTTCCTGGGCAGGGAGGGAGCTACCTTTCTCCACCTGCTGGCCAGATGGAGGTGGAATCCCTGCTGTCAGACTTCCTGGCTGTGTGACGCTGGCCAAGGAGCTGTCCCTCTCTGAGCCTGAGTGTGCCTGCTGGAGAAAGGGTGGTTGTGAGGCCTGAATGAGCTACACTATAGCTCTGCCTGGCCTGAAAATCCATGTCCACTGTCCCCAGTGCTTGGGCCATCGGGAAGTACATGAACTTGAGCCAATTACTTAACCTCTCTGAACTTGAGATTTAGCTGTCAAATGGGCATTACAATACATATCACTTTGGGAGCCATGTGAGAATTTAATAAGAACGTATAAAAGTCTCCCGCCCAGCAACTGCACAGAGGAGGTGCTGGGAAGTAGGAATGTTTGTTGAATGGCAATGCATCGGGAACTGGATGCTGGGAGATTCTCTCTGCCTGGGCCCTCCTCCCCCTTCCTTTGGGGGTCTAGCCTGCTTTCCATAGTCCCACATGATAAGGCTACTGGGGTCTTACTGCCCCCTCCACAGGCTTATTATCCTCTGTCATGTTGCCCTGCCTTTAGTCTTCCTGCAAGGAGAATCCTTTTAACCGGAAGGCATCACCCACAGCATCCCCAGCCACGAAGAAAGCCACCAAGGGATCCAAGCCAGCGAGGCCTCCTGCCCCAGGACATGGCTTCCCGCTCATCAAGCGGAAGGTACTAGCTGGGAGCTCCCACACTGCCTGGGCCCTGCCCCACTCCTTGGTAGCCTCAGGCTCCCCGTGGGACACTTCAAGAGGATGGGCCGTCTGGGCAGCTGCTCTCAGATGTCGGAGAGGGGGCACTTGGGTGACCCAGCTGGAAGGTTTAACTTGCAGCCAGAGGGATTTCTGGCAGATCAGCTGTTCTCTGCAGGAGCGATGGGTGGTGCATTTAACTTGTTTCTAATAATAGTTCAAGGATCAAAGCACTCACATGAGTGTTCTCAAGTTTATCTTTCTAATGGGGTCACTCTCACATTGAGATATCACTTCTGGAGTGGCAGAGAAGTGGGCAGGGTTGCCGTGAGAGGCAGGAAGTCGTGCCTCCCCCTGGCTGTGCCTGTCCGTGCTGGGGCCAGGGGCACGGAGGGGTTCCGGCTGTCTCCACACCGACCCTTCCCCACACTGGGATCCTGCATCTGGCCCCACTGGGGTGTGGGACAGAGCTGGGTCCCTGGGCCCGTGGTGGCCAGTGCAAAGCTCCTGGCAGCAGGCAGGCAGGCAGGAAGAGAGGGCTGTCCTTTTGGTGACCGGGGTGTTGTCGAGCAGGTCCAGGCTGACCAGTACATCCCCGAGGATGACATCCACAGGGAGGTGGACACCATTGAGCGCCAGCTGGATGCCCTGGAACACCGTGGGGTCCTGCTGGAGGAGAAGCTGCGAGGCGGAATGAATGGTGCGGGAGCCCCTGGGAGGGCCTGGCGGGCGGGACCTTGGGGTGGCAGGAGCCTCGCTCCCTGGGGGGAGTGGGAACTGCTGCCAGCCCTGGCCTCAGTGGGCATCTGGCTTCCAGAGAGCCATGAGGACGACATGCTGGTGGACTGGTTCAAGCTCATCCACGAGAAGCACCTGCTGGTGCGGCGGGAGTCCGAGCTCATCTACGTGTGAGTCCTCCCCGCCCTGGGCTCCTCCCCTTCCTGGAATCTAGACCTGAGAACAGAGGGTCCCCCTGTCTTCCTTCCTTGGTCACGGACAGCGCAGGCCAGGGCAGCTGTGCATGGGGCCAGACTAATAGCTCATTCCCACCCTCCAGCTTCAAGCAGCAGAACCTGGAGCAGCGTCAGGCTGACGTGGAGTACGAGCTCCGGTGCCTTCTCAACAAACCAGGTGAGTGTGTGCAGCCTCATGCGATCCACGGGCACCTGCCCCCAGGACTGGTTCTTCCCCGCCAGGCTGGCAAGTGGACAGACAGAGCCCTGATGGGGACACACAGGCAGACTCCGGAGACAGGGTCAGAGGAGCGGGCCTGGAGGTGTCGTCTGTGCTAACGGGCTTGAGCCACGGTGAGGGAGGGAACGGCATGGCCAGTGTGGGAATGTGGACGCACGGGGTGCCGGTGATGACAGGCTCACGGGGAGCGTCAGGCTCAGGAACGGGCTGCCTGTGGCTGTCCCCTCTCCCCAAACATGTGGGTGGGCTGGTTCCCAGCGGGAAGGGGCTTTGGGCCCCAGGGCTGCTCCGATAAGTAGGTGACAGCAGAGGCCTCTCAGATGCAGCTGTGGGCTCACGGCCATCAGGCGAGAGCATGGCAGGACATTATGACGGGAATAAGGGGAGGTTGAGGGACCCATGCTCAGAGTGACTTGGAGTGACTCTGGAAGGGAGGGACAGGATGGACGGACTCAAGTGGTGGAGGGGCAGCAGGAGGGGTTGGGCTTGGAGACAGTTCCTTGTTCAGCCACCAACATGCCAGTGGACGGTGGGGTGGGGAGGGTAGGCCTGTTTCTCAGCCTCACTGAGCCTCAGAGTAGAAGACAGGCGAGGCACAGCCCGCTGGTGGTAGAGCTGAGCTCTGGTTCCTGGCTCTGGCCTGTGTCTGTCCCTGCACACGTGCAATCAATGGAGAGACAGTGTCCTGGGAAGCTGGATGAGAGCCAGAGGCAGGGGGGTCCACGGGGAAGCCATAGAAAGACCTAGCTTTCTGTTGCTATCTGTTTCACTCCCAGATCTCGGGGAGGCTGGGATGTGGCCGCCACTCAGAGGGAGCCACAGAGACACCCTGTGGCCAAAGCGGGCACAGCATCTGTGTACCCCAGGCCAGCCTGGCCTTACTGTGTTGCTTCTCCAGCTCTCTGCATGGTGGCAGCATATCCTGGGCTTGTCAAAGGTTGTTTTTGTGGGGCGAGACTGGTTAGTGAGGCCCCCCCAAGTGGGTTGGACCCATATCTATTACTAGGGCTGTAGCTTGGGAGTATCAGGCTGCCCAGGCTTGAATACTGGCTCCACCCTTGCTGTGTGACACTGGTCCAAGACTTAACTTCCCTGAGCCTCAGTTTCCCCACATGTAAATCGGGGTCATAACTTGTCTAGGACCCAGATTTGGGATGTGGCAGAGTAGGACTTGAACTGGGATGGTGATTCTTAAGCCCATGCTGTCCCTAGAACTATACTGGGCCACCTACCCCTGAGTTTTGACGAGGTGAGGTGGTAGGGGCTTGGGGCGTGGCCGAGGGGGACTCAGGATGCTTATTATAACAGGGAGGCTTTTTGGGGCAGATGTTGTGGAGGGAAGGCCAAGTGTGGACATCCATCCTCTGGGAGCCTGTGGGCTGGGCGAGGGGGCAGGGAGGGCCTGAGGGTGGTCTTGAGGGTTTTTGAGAGGAGGCTGGAGGAACAGCAGGTGTATGAGACATCAGGGACACTTCCTGGCTGGTCTCCCTGTCCCCAGGGTCCCTCTAGTCTACCCTTTAGGACATTATAGTCCCAGTATGCCATGTGGGTCACACTGCTTTTCCTGCATGAGGACCACTGGGGTTCCCTTTTCTTTCCCCACCCCTGCCCACTCTGGCCAGCCCACCCTCAGAGGCTCTCAGTAAGCCCCGCCCAAGTCCTGCCTCCTCCAGGAAACTACCTTGAACATTTATTGAATGAATGAATAGATGACTAGAAGCAGGAAGCCGTCTGGCATGCGCTGGTCTCTGTTCTCAGAACAGGTGTGCTGGCCTTCCCAGAAGGGTGTTTTTGGTAGGCAGCCTAGTATCCTTAGTCTCTTCTAGAATCATCTTCATTTCTCCAAAAATTGGTAATCCGCACCCACCTGGGCCCCTCCTCCTGTCCTCAGAGGGTCTAGCGTGGCTCTTAGCACTTAGGTGTTGCTTCTTGGCCTGCTGGGAAGGAAGGTTTTCCTCCCACTCACATTCCCAACTTTTCTTCTTGGGCAGAAAAGGACTGGACAGAGGAGGACCGGGGCCGGGAGAAGGTGCTGATGCAGGAGATTGTGACCCTCATTGAACAGCGCAATGCCATCATCAACTGCCTGGACGAGGACCGGAAGAGGTGACATGGCTGGGTCCCCTTGGGGGCCTCCTAGGCGGATCCTTGGGGGAAGGGCCCAGAGCAGGTCGGGCCGGCCCAGCCTTCACTGCCAGCGACCCCAGTGCACCCTTGCTCAACCTGTGAGGAGTCGGAGGCGGGAAAGGACCGAGAGATTTTCTGGTCCTTTCTCCTGTGGGACCCTCAGTTTCCATTTCTTGTTTCAGGGAGGAAGAGGAAGATAAGATGTTGGAAGCCATGATCAAGAAGAAAGGTGAGGCCCCCTCCTGGGACTCTGGCCCACTTGAACTCCTGGAGGGTGGGGGACAGGTTGAACAGAGGGTTGGAGCTGGCGCCACAGGGATGGTGTGTGTCAGCTCTCAGCCGTTTTGGTTGCTAGGAAGGCCGCATGTAGCAAGGCAGGCCAGCCTATAACCAAGAAGGCTATGGCCGGGGCTCGGAGGGCGGGCGTGGGATGCCCTGGTGCCCACGGGGAGGATTGTGGGGTACAGAGCATTTTCCCAGGATGGCTTGCCTTGCGCTGTGCATTCCTCCTTGAGATCTGCAGCTGGTCTTGGAGGGGGTCTGTGGGCTCGAGTCGCGTTTCCCAGAACGGTTAAAAGAGCACTGGACCGGGAGTCAGGAGACCTGGGTTTAATCTTCCTTCCACCCGTGACTCATTTTGTGGCCTCGTGGTTAAGTCTGGACTCCACTCGGACGGCTCGGGTTCCAGTCCCAGCTCTGGTGCTTGTAGTGGGATCCCAGCCCCTCCACCCTGTAGGCCTGACTTTCCTTGTCTGCAGAATGGGGGTGATAGAGGCCCCCCCGCTCAGGTGTGTGCTGAGCGCTGCTGGGACGACGTGTAAAGCACTTGGCCCAGGGCCTCGCACTTACAAAGAGATCAGTTGGTGTCAGTCTCTTTCAAAACCACATTTTCCTCGTCTGCAAAATTAGAGGCTGAGAGAGATGATTTCTGAGGTTTCTTCTAGCTGACAGTCACTGTTTGTGTTGGAACCCGCTGAGCTGTGAGCACCAGCCTGGGGCATCAGCATTTTAAAGATAAATGTATGCCAGGCTTCAGAGTTTCCAGATGGCTCTCATTCCTTTACCTCGGATCCTTGCCAGAACCCTGGGGAGAGTATGGTTCCCATTCTGTAGATTAAGAACTGGAGGCTCAGAGGGGTGGAGGGTGAAGTGCCTGGGGTTCCCTAGGAGGAGGGGCTGGAGCTGGGCTGAGCCCCCGTGGGCCGGCACTCCCAGACCTCGGTCACTACCCATGGCCTATCCCTGCACCGTGTCATTAAGACTCCCCTTTCTCTCGGCAGAGTTCCAGAAGGAGGCTGAGCCCGAGGGCAGGAGGAAGGGGAAGTTCAAGACCATGAAGGTGCTGAAGCTGCTAGGAAACAAGCGTGACACCAAGAGCAAGTCCCCCGGGGACAGGAGCTGACAGCAAGGGGCTTCCACCCACCCCCTCCCAGCTCAGGCCCTGGGCTGTGCCCCACTGGAGGGGGCACCCCACTTCCCTTCAGGACCAGCTGAGAGGAAAGATGACTTAAGGGGAGGGAGCCTCCGGGTGACGGCCTCTCCCTCCTCAGGGTCCTCTGGCTGGTCTGGGCCAAAGAGTTTTCTTCCCTCTGCTCCGAGCCACAGGCATCTGTGGCTCAGCCCTTCCCGGTCTGGTTCCGATGACTCCAGATGCTGTGATGGAGCCAAGGAACAAGTGGGGTCCTCGGTCCAGGGAGTGGCAGTGGCCGAGCACACCCGCCCCTCATCTCACCCGGCCCTTGCCGTGACAGGCAGCTCCTTGGTCCTCCCTTCTGTATGAGGTCCAGATGGGGCCTCATAGTTGTCAGAGTTCTGACCTGAGGCTCCTTCCACCCTTGACGGGTGGCCTCTGGCCTGGTGTCCCGCCTTGAGGGTTCTTTCCCTCCTGGCAGGCCAGAAAGCAGGGCTTGGCCATCCCAGGGCTCCTTCCTGCCCTGGCCCTGGCTCCGAGTCTCTGTCTTCCTCTCCGGGGCAGGCGGCCCTGGCTCTGTTTCTCCTCATTCAGGAGCTGTATTTATGAAGTCTCTGATTTGGTTTGGGTTGGTTCCTGTGTCCTCTGACATGAATGTGCCTCCCTCTGTATTCTGTCCCTTGAAGTTCTCGGTGCTTCCTTCATCTTCCTTGCTCTCTAGGAAACCTCACCAGGACAGGGGCCCCTGATAGCCACACTGGGTGGATGGATTCCCCTGTGCTGAGGCTGGCCCCAGTTGTAGTTCTGGTCCCTGATTATCAGCCAAGGGGGGTATGCTTTACGCAGGTGCTAATCATGGTTGTTTAACACACTGTAGTCTGACCCCTCGTTGAGGCTCCCTGCGCCCGGGTTGAGGGGGTGGGGGGCCTGTTCCTGTGTGTGGTCGTCGCCAGTTTGCTCATACTCATCTGTTGTTCATTCTTTCCCGGCTTGTTCTCACCGAAGGACTGATGGCCACTCACCCCCCTTTGGAATGGCCGTGGGAGAGGAGCTGATGGGGACAATGCCTTTTCCCCCCAGGGACTGTGCCCAGCAGCTCTTGGTCAAAGCACTATTGCTATAAGCTATTTCTGGGGCTCCTCCAGGGCCCCCTTCCCCCTCAGCACACTTCTGGGGAAAGACTGCACTGTATTAACCCGTGAGGATGCCCTCACCACCAATAAATGGAGACACCGCATCACCGTGCCCTACAGGCTTGGGTGCTTTTCCCTTGGCCACTTTTGCCTTCTTTCCTGCCTCTGCTGCACCTTGTGGCCAGGCGTCTCTGGTGGCCCAGGAGGGCCATGTAGGGGCTGTCCACTGACAGGGGCTCTGGCACCCATATAGCCCCTGCTGTCTCCTTCCAAACGTGCCTGTTGGCCTAGAGCTGGGGTCACCAACTCCAGGGCCTTTCAAGGACCAGGACACATGAACCAGGGATGGCTCCATCAGGAGTCTTGTGTTGGGAGACTCAGGTGGTGGGGACTGGGGTGAACTGGGGTGTCTATGCCACAACTGAAGGGGGAAGTTCTTAAGTCAACTAGAGCCTCTGTGGGAATGTGGCCCCGTGTTGTCAGACCTCCCATTTTTCAAAAGAAGCTAGAAACCCACACTGTGTTTGTGTGTGATTTGTAGATGTTGACCACTAATCTGAATTTAAATCAAGCACAGGCTGAATTTATCCTGGGGTTCTCCAGTGTGCTGCCACTGGGCCATGCGGTGGGGCCTCTGAGGCAGAACCAGCTGTCCCCATCCTGCCACATCCTCTGCCCTCAGGTGTCGGAGGGTGTGTGGGCACAGGCTTCCCATGGAATGTTTCTGGGCCAGCCCTGGATCTGGCCCTTGACGCTCATCTGTTTGAGGCTGCAGGCAGTGTTTACCCTGCAAACCAGGACTTGGGTCATATGGCCTGTAGGATTATATGAATCCCTCCAGGTAGGAGAGTTGGTTGACATTTCCAAAATATTTTGATTTATGGGGATGGGAGCGTGACAGAACACAGGAGAACGTGAGGCTCATGGTTGTCAGGAGACACGGGGACTGCCATGTGCTGTGTGCCAGGCCTGGGGGCTGCTCTTGTGGGCAGATGCCCCCTCAGCAGCCTTTCGAGGCCGTGCCTCATGGGTGAGAATCAGAGCTGAGGCTGGGGCTTGCCCAGGCTCATGGAGCATGGGCCGGGACCGGCACTGCAAAGCCAGGGCCCCCCCCCCTTGAACCCCTCCCCGCCTTTGGGTGTCCTCCCATGGGCTCTGGGTTTAGTGGAAGGATGCAAAGTTAGTTTAATCGTGACTGGGCTACTTGCTGGTGAAATGACCTTGGTGCTAGGGTCTTTGTGAGCTTTAGTTTTCACATGGGGATAACACACCATCACAGGGCTTTATCAGGGAATTAACTGAGAGTGAAATTTAGCACCTGCCATGGCCCCCAGCAAGGTGCTCAGGAGCACTGGTTTCCGTTTCCCCTTGAAATATGCAAAGGGCTAGAAACCACCATGATTGAGAAGTTCTAACTCCTTGATCAAATAAGCCTTATCCCTCTGAAAACAAAACTGTGTGTATAATGACCTATGTTAAATGTGTTTTATTGGCCAATTAATCATAGTGGTTAAACATTTGCCCGAGGCTGTAAGAAGTCAAATAAGTAGGTCCTAAGGCAGGCAGGTAAGAAGAAAGGCATCACATTCTTTCCTCAGTGCAGAAAACTAAATATGGGGACACACAGTGGGTGGAGATGGTGGGAAGAGGGCCTGCTGGATGTCCTTTAGACGCTCGTGCAGAATCGCGAGACCAGGGCCTTGCTTTCACGATGTATGGCTCTTTCCCCGAGAACAGGCTCGACGCGTGTGTCTGTGTGTGTGTGACTGTGGGTCTCACAGGCACAGCTGACCCAGTGTCGCAGAGAACCAGCTCATTCTCTGATGTGGTCCCGTTTCTAGGGTGCTGTAGCTGCCTGGGGCACCCTAGGCCAGGGCACTGCTGTGTGACCGGCCCATCTGACATGGCTGGAAGCCAGGGAGGGTGAGCTGACCTGAGGACGGCCCTGCTCGGCAAGGGGGTGGGCTCCAGTGGTCCAGGCTGGGCTATTCCGCCCCCGTCTCTGGAGACGACTAAGTGGTGGCCAGAGCCTTCCTAAGCTCCTCACTCCTCTTGTGGTCGATGTCTTCCATTTCCCGTACTTTCTGCGGGGGGATCAGGGAAAGCTGGAATCAGGCTCGGAACTCAGAGCCCACGCCCACGTGAGGGGAGGGCCGCACGGCAAAGCCTCGGCCACAGCTGACCCTTTATTTCTGCTCATGTCTCATCTCGTACTGCACACTCATCCCACTTCCCTGGTGCTTCTCCTACCTGGGAGATTTCAGCAAGGATGATCCCTCGGTACTGTCTGCCCTGTCCCAGGGCCTCCATGTCAGCCAGGAACTCTTTCCTCTCCTGGATTTCCTTCACCACTGGACAGGGAGAAGGGGCGTCAGTGTACAGGGCTTTGGGGCCTTCGGGCTCCTGGCAGGAGTGGCGGGGGCAGGGGTTGCCACTCGGGGAGAGGGGGCAGTTCTGTGGTCAGTGTTTCTCACTAGTGGGCCCTCGGGGGTCACGCCCCTCCCCCAGTTCCGGGCCTCTACACACACTCCCCCCGACTCCATAACTGGCCCACGCGTAGCTTACGTTCTTGGAACCTATCCGGCTCCGGGGCTGGGTTCTCCTGTCGCACAGGAGGGGGTTTTCTTTTTCGTTCCTGTTTGTCCTTCCCTGTGGCAAAGATGTTTTGGAGCCTTTGCTTCTCCTTCTCCAGATCTCCTGTAAGGCCCAGAGATGGCCTGGTTAAGGCACGAAGGGAACCCCATTCGTAGTCTGTTCCCAGGTGGGCAACAAGCAGAGGGCTTCTGCGATCCCGGCCCCTTCCACCCAGGGTGCTCCTGAGCCTGTCATGTCAAGAAAGGCAGGAATGACAAGAGGTCAAAAGAACCAAGAAGAGAGCTTTGTCAAGACCCACACCCTGCTTTGGTGCAGAATGAGGCTAAAAGCTCAGTGATCGGCATTGTGGCGGTTTGTGTGTAGAGGCTGCGCGGAGGGCTGGGGGCTCTGGGCCACGAGTTGTATCAAGTGCCACGGAGGAAGGGGGTGAATGGCTTCCCTGAAGTAGGCTGGAGTACAGAGGAGTTCTGGATGTGAGGTATCGTGTGAGCTTGAAAGAACAATGGCCATGAGACCTGACAGCCAGCCATTTATCAGAGATTGGTAGAATCCAGTTTATTGTTAGAGTTCTGGAAAAAATTTCAGAAAGAACCACCTAACTGGTTTCCCCTGCACCCTGAATGCCCCCAGCTAGCATGTGCCAAGGCTCAAGGAGAAACAGTGTGAGACTGACTAGACATGTGCTCACCCGCCCTGTGGGCAGCTTGTCCCCGTCCCCGCACACCCCACACCCCTCGTGGAGGGAGGTGGAAGAGGGGCTCTGGTCGAGGCCCTCCCACTTACGGGTGGCTCGAGGCTTGAACTGCTCCCGACTGTAGGCCCCGTTGGCCTGGCACAGGCTGGCGGACCGGAGGTGGGACCGGGCTTCCAGGATGGGAGGCAGGTAGATGGCCGAGGCCGGCTGCTTGGAGGGCAAGACCCTCTGGCTGGATGTTGGGCTGCACTGTAGGGGCAGAGTGTTTCCTCCTGGGGAAGGAAGGGTTGGGGTGAGGGGACCCACTTGGCTTTTTTCTTAATTTATAAAAGTGATACCTGCCTGTTATTGCAAGGCAAACAGAACGGGAGCGCCTCCCCTTCTCCCCTCCAACCCCTGCTACAGTGAGCATGGTGACGATTTGGTGGTCTCATCGATTCTTTTTGATGCTTATATAAACATGTTCAAAGATATGTGTGCATATGTAAGATCTGTTTTTCAAACACTGGACTATACTGTATTCAGTAACAGACTCTCGACAACTTATCATGGATATCTTTCCAGATCACTCCATTTATATATAACTTATTTTTTATAGCTGTATACTAGTCCTTAGAATGGCAACATTATTTATCCAACTAGTTTCCTAGTTCCAGAAATTCAGGCTGTTTCTTTTTTCTTTCTTTTCTTTTTTTCACTACTTCAAAAAATGCTGCAATAAACATTCTTATACATCAACCTTCACACTGGTACTCTTGTTTCTATAGATGGATTCCTAAAACCTGCTTGGCCCATGGCAGGGAGGGTTGGTTTGGACAGTAATAGACACTAGTCCCTCCTATTGTCCATCCCCACTGCCTGGGCACAGATCTGAGGCTCCTTCCCCAGGCCGGCCAAGTGTGTCACCTCCTATCTGGTTGACTGGTCCCTCCTCTCAAAACGCTAGCTCAGCAGGCCCCACCCACTTTTTGGATCTTGACCCAGCCTCCTCCTATCATCCACCCAGCAAATACATACTGGGCATCTACACTGGGTCAGACCCAGGCTGCTAGGGATAAAGTGGTAAGACAAAGTCTTGCCCTCATGGTGCTTGCAGATGGGGTGTGGATGATGATAAAATAGGTAAAATATATAGTATGGTAGGTGGTGACCGTATAGAATGTGTCACAGCGGGATTTATGAGTTAAACAGAGCAGCCAGGGAAGGCCTTGTGAAGAGGGTTAACATTTGAGAAAAGACCCCAAAATGGTGAGGGGCCCAACAATGCACATATTTTGGGGAAGAGCATTTCCAGCAGAGAAAACAGCTAGAATAAAGGCCCTGAGGTGGGAATGTGCCTGGAGTGTCTGAGGAACAGCCAGGTAGCTAGAGTGCCAGGAAAGGAATGAGCAAGGGGGGTGTGGTTAGTGGGAGTAGAGGTCAGAGGTCATGGAGGACAAGAGAAGTACAGGGCCTTGTAGGCTTCTGGAAAGACTGGCTTTTACTTTGTATGAGTTCAGAAGCCATTGGAGGGTTTTGGACAGAGGGATGACATAATCCCTTTGGCTACCATTGAAAATACAGTGTTAGGGACCAATGGCAGAGGTGGTCAGAGTGAGGATATGGTTCGAAGGTCAAACAAACAGGATTGCTGATGTGAGGTCTGGGAGAAAGGCGTCAAGGATGACTGACGTGTCTGCCCTGAGGAACTGGAAGGATGGTGCCTTTTTCCCACCAACCTTCCCCTTCTCACATCCTCTCCCTGGTGCCACACCGTGGTTCATGGCTCTCTCTTTTCTGAAGAGATGCTGTGCTTCCTAAAATGTCCCTCCTGCTCCCTCCACTCCCTATTTCTGTCTCTTCAGTGCCAAATGTTCCCTCTTCCTTTGCCCCGAGGAATTCTGGGAATTCCGATGAAGAAGAGGAATTTGTGGCTTGCAACAGAATTTGAACTAAGGCTCAAAACAACAGTAGGATTTGGTTAAGAGGAGGGAAGTAAAGAGAAGATTCTGGAAGAAAATAGATTCAACACCAATGCTTGGAGGCAATTAAAAAAAAACCTTCTAAGGGGAATAACACCGCCAGGGGAACCAGTTCCCTGTGTTGGTCTAACCACTAATGCAATTAGTCCTTTAGTAAAGGAGCACCTGAGTGCCAGGGCTACTGTGGTGAACAAGGCAGACACAGTCCTTGTTCTCTTGGTATTGACTTTTAGTGGAATTTCTAGCATAGTCTCTTTGTTGTCATGCTTAAGGGGACACCATTTTATTAGTAGATTGCTGAGTGTAAAGAGTGAGTTGTGATTCACATACATTATGGCATTAGACACTGGCAGCCCAAGTTGTCCTTGTTTACAATAAGGAAGGACATTGGACTCCTGACCTGGCCCGATGGAGCCTCCCTCCCCCAATCAGTGCTGAACACGTGCTGCCAGTATCTGACTCTCCTGTCCCTGTGCTTCTGTGGTTGATCAGATGCGCTCCTGAGAGGCACATTCTTTCTCAGAGAAGGCAAAAGCTCTCAGTAGAGTCAAGTAAAATTCGGCATTCTCTCTCAAAGGCAACTTTACAGGTCTCTGTTCTGAACCATTCAGTTAAATCTCAGAAAGCAAGGTAGCTTTCAAGGTTTTGGAGGGTCTTTTGCTCTTGTGCCCATGTATGTCCACTTTTTTATTTTCCTTAAAAATAAATAATCCAATGTCTGGTCAGAGATGAGTTGTGGGAAGGCTTTGCATGGTCTTCCTAATTTGGGATTCTGTCCGTTTTCTTGTTTCTGCTAGCTAATAAATGAAATGACAAATAAGACAGGTACACAGTCCTTTTCTCTGGAGAGCACATATGTCTGTAATAGAAGGATAGATCGCAGACATGACAGTTTCGAGATCATTTTGACTGGGCAGAAATCTCGATTGGACTGTGCTCTCTTGGGAGGTCGGCTAGAGCCAGATTACAGGAGGCTTGTTGTTGTGCCAGGACCCATGTCTGGGCGGGGGAACAAAGGCCCCTCAAGGTCACTTCCCCAGGTAAAAGGTCAGAAATGCTATACTATACTATACCATTTTAGTCTTTTAGAATGATGTCCCCTACCCTTACTATGGAGGAGCTTTAAAAACGTGGCCTAGAATCCTTCTGCCCGAGAAGCCCCTGTGAACTGCCTCTTACTTTTCATGGTGTCCATGATGTGGCGCTGCTGGAATTTAGTCAGTTTGGAGTCCTTCATCATCACTGCAAGATAAAGCACTTCTATGAAGCCTCCTGGGCTGCAGGCAGATGCCTTCATCTCACCCACTGGAATTTAAAATTGAATCACCTCCTACCCCCATTCTGTACCTGAGTATTCCCTCTCTTCCTTTCCTGCTTTATGTTTTTCTATAGCACTCATCACCATCTAAGTTCTACATATTTTACTTTTTATTATTTATTACCCTCCTGCTAGAATATTAGCTCCATGAGAGCCAGATTTTTTTGCTGTTTTTTTTTTCTTTTTTAATGCTGTATCCATAACACCTAGAACAATGGCTAAAGCACATAGTGGGCTTTTAAAAACTTTTTACTGAGTGAATGAATGAATGAATGAACAAAGGAGCAAGTATTCATTAAGCAGGTGCCAGGGGCAAGCCAAAAGAGAAACAATCCCTGCCCTGATTGAATTATGGGCTAAAGGAGTAGATCAGTACTGATCCAGTGGGACACACTAAATAAATATCTGACACGTTGCACTAAGTCCAGTGAAGAAAAGGTATTTGGTAGGGTGTGGGCACAAAACAGTTGGTTCTACTGTGGTTGTGAATGGGGAGGAGATAAGTCTTCTCTCTGGAAACTGAAAGTGTGATCTAAGGGATACACAGTCGTGAACTACTCTTAAATTCTTAGTTCTTTGACTTTTGGCCACTTGCAAGTTATAGGACCTGAATCTTTCCGTAACAATAAAATAGCAATTGCTAAGCCATAGGTCATGAAAGGGAGACCTGAGTTAGAGGGTAACTATAACCACCTCCTGTCTTTTAAGCGCACTGACCTCTCAGGAGCTCACAAGTCCCAGGGGTGTAAGTGCCCTTCTTGGGGCAACTCCAGAGCTCCGTTCCTTTGGTCACTGCCTCCACTTTCTCCTGGGAAGCCATGGGAGGGCCCTGAGGAAGGAAAAAACACAATGACACACCTCCTGTCTCCCAAGTGCAATCTCTACTCCAGCACTCCTCTCCACCAAAGTCTGGGAGCGGGGTCGACCACAAGAGAATCATAACACTGCCCATCACTACTGTGACAGTACTCAATCCTCCCACCCCAAAGACACACAGGCCGATAGACACACACATACACACACACGCGAACGGAGACCTCATATTGACCAGGTGCCTGTGGCAGGAAAGGCCCTTAGGAGGAATGGGGTCCTCAAGAAAGCCATGGTCACGACATTCCCCGTTGTGTCTCGCCAAAATTGAAACCTCACCCTAAAGTAAGACCCCGGCTGGGCGCGCCCCTCCCCACAGAGCACCGCAGCTGGGCTTTGGAGCCCGAAACCACAGCTCTAAGGTGGCACTGCGCCGGGGCCGCGCAGAAATACTTTGAGATGTTGGGGTCTATAGCTGGCCACTAGACGCTCTGGCTACCATGGTAACAAGCACATGCCTCTCAGCGCATGCGCACACTTACTGCGCCGGCCGGCCTCCCGGAAGTGATTTTTCTCTGGGTCATAGCGCAGGCGCAGAGTACGCGTGTCTCTGAGCAAGTCGGCAGCTGGCTGTTCGCGGGTCTCCGCGTAGGTCTGGGTCGGAAAGCCCGGGCACTGCGGTGCGGGCGTCATGTCAGACAACGAGGACAAGTGAGTGCGGGAGCAAAGTGGCCTTTGGGGAACCTCGGAAGGGGCGGGTGGGGCGGGAGCCTAGGTCGCTGGAGGCTGAGGAGCCAGGCGTCGAGTGGGGTAGGTAGTACCTGAGGGTACCGGGGCTGCTAAGATGACTCGCGGAGCTGGAGTAATGAAGGGTGGGGAACCCAAAGCAAAGCCAGAGACTGGGCACAAAACGGCTCCGTGTCCAGAGAGGATCAGTGAAAAAAGCGTCTTTTAGCAAACTTCGACTGAGCTGGGTTCTGAGTTTTTTATTGGGACTGTTTAGGTGGTATTAGGCATGGTCCCTACTCTCCACGTGCTCTCTTTCTGTAAACAGATAATACAGGACCGTGTAAGATTAGGCAGTAAAAATACGTAGTATATCAGGTCTTCAAATAAGGTGGTTTTGTTCTAACGTTGATAAAATGCTTTTGGAACTTAACCCCTGTTTATATCAATTAGCGTAAGGGCAAATTGGTTTCGTCATGCTTCGTTTTTAAAGTCGCAAAACCTGTCAACAATGTGAGTGAGTGAGGACTTACTGTATGGAAGTACTCCAGAGGAAGGTCTGGTGAGACTTTGAGGTGGTAAGGTCTGGAAGGGTTGCGGTAATCTAGATTAGAGATGGTAGCTGCTTCTAGGAGGATGATAGTAGAAGAGGTAGTGAGAAGTCGTTTTGAATTCTGGATTTATTTTGAAGCTAGAGCCAAGGTTTCCTGGTATGTGTGGTCCGAGGAGAGGTCTGTTCTGAAGATAAAAATAGGGGCGTGGTCAGCATAAGTATATTAGTCAAAACTAAGACATAGGTGAGATCATTAGGGGAGTGTCAGTACAGAGATGACTGAAAGAGCACATCAACAAGGAGTGCTTAGGCAGGGGGTGGGGGGCTGAGAGTGGGGAGAGGAGAAACCAGCCAAAGAGACTGAGAAGGAGCAGCCAGTGGTGGTGGAAAATCAAGAGAGGGAGATGTCTTAGCAGTCAAGTGAGGAGAGAGTATTGCGTGAGAGTGAGTGGCCTAGTGCTGAATGAGAACAAGAACAGTTCATTGGATTAAGCAACATGGAAATCATTAACAAACTTGAGTGGTTTTAATGGACCCATGGAGGTGGTTGGAATTAAATTATGACAGAATTGGAAACAGTGGTAATGGGCAACTATTTCATGAATTTTTCTCCTATGGGGAGCATGGAAATAGGACTCTGTGGGGAGAGAACAGAGAAGTTTTGTTTGTTATTTAAGGTGAGGAAATAGCTACACGTTTACGTACTGATGGGAATGATCCAGTAGAGAGAGAAAAGAAACAGTGGTGATGAATGAGTCCTAGCAGAATTTGGGAGCTGATGGGACAAGTTTGAAGGAGTAAAATGAAACAGAAGTTTGATTCATTCATTAAGTAAATGTTTATTGAGCACCTCGTAAATATTGGATGAGATACTCTTTGCCCTCTTTGATTCTAGTAAGTGATGCTCTCACTAACTGGCCTCTCTTCTTCTTGTACAGTTTTGATGGTGATGACTTTGATGATGTGGAGGAGGATGAAGGGCTAGATGACTTGGAGAATGCAGAGGAGGTCAGTATTTAGCCTTGGGCTCCACCCTCTGCAGCCTAGGCTGCGAAATAGCTTGACCAATAATTGCCTAAATGCATCTGCCTCCTGTTAGTACTCAGAGCTCCTGCCACAAGCACCCATAGTTAGAGTGAGCAGAGTTCCAGTCCTGGGTGTTATAGAAGCCCCTACAGGGTGGGCCTGAAGGCTTTTGTCCACTTGGACCATAGTCCATGGCTTCTGGGGAAGTTAGTTCACTGATGAGTGACATGTCACATTCATTCATCAGCAAATGTGTGTCGAATGTTTATGTGCAGGTGCTCTACAGGGTGGGCTCCATAGGAGCAGGGGGAAAAAAGTGACATGGGATAAAGCTAGAGGAGTAAGGGCTCACATCAGGCAGGAATTTGTAGCCTAAAGTTAGTGAGAAGCCACTGACAAATTTGGAGCCAGAGGGTGGCATGGTCCAGTTTACACTTTAGAAAGAGCATTCTGTCCCCAGATTGAGGAGCGAATTGGGGAGGAGCAAGAATGAAAGAGATCAGTTAGGGAACTGTCATAGATCTCCAGGTAAGAGACCTGTAGCTTGCGCGTGGGCACTGCTAGTGTTAATGAAAGAGATATTTTGGTGCATTGGATATGGAGCTAAGAAAATAAGATGACAAGGATGACTCCCAGGGATCTGGCTTGAGCAACTAGGTGGATGGGTTACAAGCTTCCAGAATAAAATACGGCTTTCTGTCTTGTATGATTGATGGAAGAAGTGCTTTATGTCTCCTGGAGAGAGAGCAATGCCTCGATTTTTTTGTTTTTAGGCTAGGAAGCTGAATTTTCCTTCTATTTGAATTTTCTCTCTGCATGGCACACTCAGGTACCTGTATTCACTGTTTCAGAAACCTCTTTCTCATCCTTCTGCTCTCTTTCCATTCTTGTCTTGATGATTCTGTCTCTTACATGTGGTTCAACCCTGTTCCGTTTCTCCATTCCTAGTGTCTCAGCCTGGTTTAGATCTTTATTGCTTTCCACGCACATTACTGCAGAAATTGTGTTCCTGGTTTTCCTACCTTCAGTCCACTCCAGTTGCCTTTCTGCCACCAGAGTCATCTTTCTTACCTGCCCACGTGATTGATTACTGTCGGTCTCCCTAGATGGTCTCTCTGCTTCTGCCCTTGCCCCCTACAGAATATTCCCAACAGAGTATCCAGAGGGTCCTTTTAAATCTTAATTCAAATCGTGTCTGCTCAGAGCCCTCATTCAGTGGCTTCCCATCTCATTCAGAGTAAATGCCAAAAAGGTGTACCAAGTTCTCCATGATCTGGCCACCTGCTCCCTCTGCAGTCTTACCTCTTCTTGGTGTCCTTGTCATTGCCAGACAGACTCCTGTTCAAGACCCTTGTTCATGCTGTTTCCTCTTCCAGGAACACTTTCCCCTAAAAGAGAGGCACATGACCTGCTCCTCACCTCCTTCAGGTCTTTGTCCCAAGTGTCATCTCAATGAGGCCTTCTGTGAGCATCTTATTTAAAATTGTAGCATTCTCCCCCTCTTCTCATACCACTGACCCAGCACTCCCCCTCTTTTTTTCTCTCTTGTTATACAACCTATTTTACTTACTAATTTTGTTGATTGTTTATTTTTTATCTCTTCTCACTATAATGGAAGCTCTATAGGGGAAGAATTTTTATCTCACTGCTCTATCCCAAGCACTTAGAACACTAGCTGACATATAGGAAGCACTCAATATTTGTTGACTTAATTATTATAGAATTTATTCTCCTGCCTGCAACCCTATATGCACTTCTGCTCTGATCATTCTCCACATTAGTTGTCCAAACCTATCATTCTCTCCCTCGTCTGTTACTTTGCATATGCAGTTCAACCTGCCTGGAGGGACCTTCCCTTCTTCGTTGGCTTGGGAACTCCTACTAATCCTTCTAGACAAGCTCAAGTGTTATTTCTGGACGGTCTTCCTAACCAGTATCTCCCACCTTCTTGTTAACTTTGTTGCACACCTGCATACCTTCAAAGCACCTGTTGTTTTGTTTCCACTTGTTTCCTCCCCAGACGGTGAATTCTTTGAGAGCGGAAACTCTTGGTTTTCTTTCACAGCACCTCTTGATGTCTGGCACATGACAGATGGCTTAATAAGTAGTTGTTGAATCTATGAAAAAAAAATATATATATATATATATATATATACGAAAAATACATATAGTATGTTCCTGTCTTTGCTTTGACTTTTTAGTCACTTAACCCATTGATTCAGTTACCCTGTCTCTCAGCTTGTTCCTTGCTCCCTGCTTAGGGTGATTTGTTGTCTGTGCTCAAGGATTTCTTTGTATGGGGCCAGCGTTCTGGGACTGCCCTGTCTCCGGACCCTTCGCTTCTCTTTTCTGAATGAGGCAGCTGGCTTTGTAATCTTGATCATGATTCCTCTCTTTTACTAGGTCTGAGACTTTGGCCAAGTTAGCTAACTCTCCGAGCCTCTAAAATGGGCACTGTGATCCCTATGTCATAAGTTTATTGCGAGGATGAAATGGGGTGTCAGTAAGGCAGTTGCAAGGTCATTGGCATGTATTAAGCAGTAGTGGTAGTGGTGGTTATAATAATTGTCATTAGTCATCTTCCCTGTCCCTCTTAATAGTGTACCCTGACATTTTCCCTCTTTCTTCCATGGTGTCCAGGAGGGCCAGGAGAATGTTGAAATCCTCCCCTCTGGAGAGCGACCGCAGGCCAACCAGAAACGAATCACCACACCGTATATGACCAAGTATGAGCGAGCCCGTGTGCTGGGCACCCGCGCCCTCCAGATTGCGTGAGTGTGCCCCTTCGCTGTCCTTTCCATCAGTCAGGCCACAGTGAGCCTCAGTCAGTCTATGTGGCCCAGCCTGGCACCTAAAACAGACTCTCCCTGCTCTCACGTGCTGAACAAGGAGGGGTGCTGTCCCTGCGTGCCAGGTGCTCTGCTAAACCAGGCCCCTCAGAATCAGATCCAACAGGAAAAATAGGACACGGATATCTGAGAAGCCAAATAACAGTATAGAAGAATAACAGTAAAAATACTGAATTTGATGATTGTCTGTCAGTTTAGTGAGGCAAAAAAAAAGTGTGGATTCAGAGAGCCCTGGACCACTGTGGCCTGGTTAGTTGTGGGTGCTGTGACAGCACCCGTTGGGCTTCAGGTGGTTCTTGACTCAAGGTAGTAGACTATGGCCATGCTAGAGATATGACAACACAGAGCAGTGGTGGGGCTCTGGGGATTTGAATTAGCAACCTTTCTCTCCCAAGTTTGGAACCATTTGAAGCATAACAAGTTTCGGGAGGTAGCCAATAGGCAGGCGGAGATGAAAATGTCCAATGATTGTGTGTTCGGGCAGTGCAGGCTTCCAGAGACTGTCTGCAGGGGCAAGCTTGTCTGCTGAGGTTGCGGGCCTCAAAAGTGCCCTCTCTGCAGGTAGGTGGCTCCGAGAAAGCAGGGACCCTCGAAAAGGCTAGGCCACGGATGCTTGCTTTTTCCTGTTTCCCCTGTAAGATAAGTTACTCTTCCTTCCTGGGGAGAAGTAAAGGGACAGAGAGGGCAGGTGTGGCGCTGTTGTTTCATAGGTCTCCCCAGGGAAACACGAGGCTGAGGAAAGCAGCCTTACTCAGACTTCGCTGGTGTCGGAAATAGTGGGTATCTGGAAGTGAGGGTGCTTCCAGTAGGGAATAGTGGAATCTAGGCTGGAAAGGAAGCTGGGGCCAGAGTTGTGGCATTTTGCGTGCTGGAGCAGTGATGCTGACTCTGCATTCCCCTCCCTAGTTTTGGACTTGATCTCCAGTGCTATGGGGTGAAGCTGACCACGTGTCCACCTTGATAAGGGGTGGTATGTGCGGGCAACATCGTTCCTCATCTGCGCAGCAGATGTCTTGCCAGCCTGGTTGCGCTCCTTGCTGGGCTGGGAGAAACTAGGGCCGCACTTGGTGTGATAACTTTGCTATCCCTGGGGTCAGGAGCCTCTTGGCCTGCACCATCAATTATGGTAGCCACTAGCTAGCTACATGTGGCTATTTAAATTTAAATTAAGTACAATGAAATAAAATTTAAAGTGCGGTAGTTCAGTCTCATTAGGCACATTTCTTGGTATTTATAATGGATAATGTAGGTAGAACATATTTCCATGGCTTATCACTGCTAAAAATGACCGGGCAGAAAGAATAATTCATAAATTGTTTTTCAAACAAGTAAACTGATTGTTAAAGTCTTTCAACATTCAATAAGATACTGTGCTTGCACCTGTTGGGGATGCAGAGATGATTAGAGACACATCCCCCAGTCCTCTGGGTGTTTACAGCCTGGTGTGGGGGAATGGGCCTCTTCACAAATACGCAGAACCCAAGGTGGACAGGAATGGAGCTTACAAGAGGCGCAAGGAAGAAGAGAAGGAAGTCATTGCATGACTGACTGGGAAAGACTCATGAGGAGGTTAGAATTCAGATAGGGACAGGGAAATGGAGGTGGTTTTGAGTGTATCCTGGGTCAGAAACAGCTTAAGGAAAGGTCCAGGAAGACAGAGGCAGGTGTGGCTCATTGGAGAATGGCAAGTAGCATGGGCACAAGACTGAAAGAGTTGTCTTTGGAACCTTGAGTGACAAGTTCAGAAGATTGGCCTGCATTTGGTGGGCAGTGTGGAGCACTTAAAAGTTTGGAGGCAGACATTCAGACCCCTGCCAGACCCCTGCCAGGTGCCAGCATCCTGCTTTTCTTTGGGAGTAAGGCTCAATCCCACTTAGTTGGGTCTGTAGTGCTCCTTCCAGCAAAGCGCTAGGCGGCTCTCCTGCTATGAGCCAGAGGACAGCCAGGGCTGAAGCTTATCCCTAGCACTAGGCATGCAACCCTGCACTTAAGGGAACAAACATTTCTTAGACAGTTTTTGGATGACATCCCACTCTGTCCAGTTCATTAGCACCACCTGGTGGCTGGCGTGGACCACAGCTACTTCCTGAGGATCGTGGCTGGGTTCATTTGTGGAGGTTCTGGTGCAGAGAGATGACCCAAGGGCACACTGTCACATTTCGCACAACATGTGCACATAATAAGCCTGGGTGAATAAATGCTCTCGAATTATTCATATCTTGAAAGAAAGAAGGCATATGCAGATTAGGAAAAGCACTTTGCCACAAAAAGCTTCCTTAAAGCTTTAAATTTGGAGGAAAATTAAATTCTTATTGAGAGAGGATATAGGGAAAATTAAACACTTGGTCTCTGCCTTTGGGAAAATTTTAGGCCTTTGGGATTAACAAATCCTAATATTTAGTAATATTTTTTTGTCATGCTCTCCTAGTAATTGCGGGATCCATTGGTGTAAACTTGATCCAGAATCAAGGGTGGCTTCCTGGAGGAGGTGGGCCTAAAACTGGCACCCTGCCCATTTGTGTGCAGAGCCTCTGCTGTGGGTCAAGCATTGTGCCAGGGCACGTGGTCCTGGGCCACCAGGAGCTCGTGGTCTAACATGGAGAACAGCAAACAAGTAGTTACAGTACAGTGAGCGATGCCAGGAGAAGCACATGTGTATGAGTCAGGCGCTGAGGAGCCAGCACATGTTCTCCGGGGTGGAGACATTTGAGCCTCTCCTAGGCCTGTAGGGAGAGGAAGAGCTCGTAAGAGGATGCAAAAAGGAAACAACAGCATCTGTCCAGGGAGTTTGATGTGGTGGGAACGTGAGGGTTAATATAGGCAAGTGGCATGAGAAGGTACTAGGAAGATGAGCAGGGGCCAGACTGGGTTCTGCCAGGTGGCTGTGGGGCATCATGGGAGGGTAGTAAGTGGGTGAGCACCTGACGCAGGCCTCGTGTGGAGTCCATGAGAGCTGGCCTTCTGAGAGGGTGCTGCCAAGATGGGGAAGGAAACCGGGAGCTGGGCCCTGAGGCGGGGCCTGGGGCTCCTGGGTTAGCATGGGCAGGGGCAAGCCTTTGCATATGTTTTTTCTCTGTGCTGGAATATTCTGCCATATTCAACAGAGACAGGGCTTTTGTCTTCTTTTTTAAATGAAGATACTGATATTTTGAGAGAAATTTTAGTGTCTTTGGACACTATTTTAAATTTAAATCCGGTCTACTGGCTCCCACTCATGTGCCCTCACTGTCAGTGCCCCACCCACCACGCCTGGTAACCTTTCCAGGGGAGGACTGGGGTGCCGATCCAGTCCTCTTGTGAAGTAAGCTCTCCCCGACTTCCTGCTGGACCCTTCTCCCCAGGTTTGCAGTCTCCTCAATACCTGTCCCTGTACCCACAGGATGTGTGCCCCCGTGATGGTGGAGCTGGAGGGGGAGACAGATCCTTTGCTCATCGCCATGAAAGAGCTCAAGTAAGTCACCCAGAGCCCGGGGAGACGCCCTCTGCTTTCTCTGGTGCACACCCCGACCCCCACTTCCTGGCTGGGGAAGTCGTGCTTATTCTGTGGATCCTTAGCTCATTCAGGCCTCAGCCTACTAGGAGGGGGGAGGGAAGGCGTGGAGGGGCAGCAAAGGGGGAGGGGAGGCACAGATGAGACATGGGCCTCTACTGGCTGTCAGGATTCCCTCTTCCTGCTTCAGTTGGCTTTACCAATACTGCCATCCCTCCCCCGACACACACATGCTCTTCCCCCTTTTCCCCTCAGCCGTGGGATGGCAGAGCTCTCTATACCCACCGTCTGGCATCAGGGATGCAAGAACTTTCTTTTTATTACAATTAGTTTTCTACAAAGTACACTCATAGCCCCAAGAGGATGCTCCTAAGACTTTTCTTTCCCTGCATTCTGCACACAATTTGTTCCTCCTGCTGTAGAGCTTGGGTCCCCAGCCCTCATGTATTGTGACTTCTCCCCTGCCACAGGGCCCGAAAGATCCCCATCATCATTCGGCGATACCTGCCGGACGGGAGCTATGAAGACTGGGGGGTGGACGAGCTCATCATCACTGACTGAGCTGGAATCATCTTCCCCACGTGCATCATCTCCAACTTCTCACGTTCTTTCTACATGTAAATAATAAACTTCAGCCTTTTCACCCCCTCTGCCTCCAGCTATCTTCTGTGCCCACCTGCTTTCTCCCTGCTGCCTGGAGGAGGCACCCATCCAAGTGGCCCCGTGACTGCCAGCTCTTTAAGAAGCACCAGGGGCCCTTACTCCCTATGGATACCCCGCATCCCTCCCTACATCTCCTCGTTCACCAGAGTAAAGGCTGTTGCAGGGAGACACCTCAGCTGCCTTCCCAGCAGACAGACGAGCCTTTGTGCCCAGGGAGCTGGTTGCCACGGAAACCCCCAATTTCCTTTCCATGGGACTGGCTGCAGGGGCTTCTCCCTTCTCAGGAGTATCACAGAGCAGGTCTCATCAAGCCACCCATTGTTTTCTAAGGACCTGCCTCGAGCCTCTTATCATGGTCTCGGATCCCCTTTCAGGAGCAGTGCCCCAGCAGGAAGCTTGGGGACTCGGTGATCTCCTGCCCTCCCCAAGCAGAGGCCTGCCGGACAAGTTAGCAGCTGGAGCAAGGACTGAGCACCTGCCCACCCCGCCCACTGCCCCGACTCCTCAGGCCACTGCCCACACACTGCCCTCCGGTCCACCTCTGTCTTTCTCGGCCTCTGGAAGATGTCCTTTCCCTTCTGGCTGGGGCCTGTGGTCCCCCGAGGTCTCTAGTGGGATGGGTGCTGGCATGATGGTGGGCCAGGAAGCAGGGCTCCTGAGTTCCAGGTGTGATGTTAAAGCAGGACTGGAGCTCATCCTCTCTGCCCTAGGTCCTGATGGGCCCTGTTCCCCTCACCCTGCATACCCAACCTGTGGCCCAACCGGTCACCTTCATTCCTCCCTCCCTCGGGGTGAAAGCAGAGAGAGAGTGAAGGGAAGGTTGGCTCCCTGCATATTCCAGCCTTGACCTCCAATCTGCTGCCAGCGCCCCTTCCAGGAAGAGGGAAGGCCAGGCTAGCCTGCCGTCTGAGAGCCATGGCCCCCCGGGGTGGTGCGCCCTGGGCAGACTGGGAGTGATGAGCAGCCCCAGGAGCGGGAGGGGCATTTGCTGCCCTGGAGAAGGGTTAATTCAGGGAGCAGTGGACTTCGCACCCCCTTCCACCCTCCTCCAAGCCTGTGGAATCCTTTAATCAAGTTGGGTGCTGAAATTTCAGCTCTGAAATGCCGCCTTTGTGCCAGCATCCAGGCGGCTGCCCCAGAGTGCGGGGGTCACTTTCTCGGCCCCGTTTCTCTAAATGGCCTCTTTGTTCCTGCTGGGCCGCTCAGTATCAGATGTGATTAAAGGGAGATGGGGTTTGGGTGGGGGAGGAGAGAAGGGGCTGGGAGAGAGAGTGGGGGGTTAACCCTTAGGGGATAGGGTGTAGGGAGGATGGAGAAAGGGGTGCTTTTCCTCCCACCTCCCCCTTCCCATTCTGTTCCTCCCGCAGAGTCGGTCCCTAGCTACTCTGCTGGCCAGGCCTGGGCCTAGTCGCTTTAATCTCTCCAGAAACACCTGGCCCCTTCTCTCCTTACACGTGGAACCACTACCTGAGGCCCCAGCACCTTCGGAACTTTGAGTCTAAGGGATGGGCACAGGCTAGGTCTTCCCACATCTCCAGGGTCATTTGTCCCCTCTGGGGCCATTTCCTGTCTTCCCGTATCCCCAGTGACTTTCCAGTCCATTGCATGAGATGCAAGGGCCTGGAGGTGAGGTGGTGGTTTCACCTTGATGTAGCCCTTCCCCTGCCCACGGCTTTGTGTCCACAACCCCACCAAGAGCAGGAGCCGTGAACAGACCTGAAGTGGACTAATGTCCTGTTTTTCAATAGAGGCAAAAGGTGGGTTGTAGAAATTACGAGCACAAAAGGTTAGTACTAATTGATCACTAATATTATTCTAGAATAGGTTATTGCATATTTGAAAACATACAGAAGAGGTCTAGGGAACTAACATAGGGTTTGTAAGAATATTGCCAAATGAACCAAATTTGTTTTTTTTCAATGGTGACTGGCCTTGTAGGTCGGAGGAATGCTACATACACAGCGAATGTTGATTTTAGCAAAGCATTGGGAAGTCTCTGTGTGGCCATGATGGAGAAGTGTGTATTTCGTGGTGATATCATTAGATAGATTCAGAATTGATTGCCAGTCTTTCCCTAAGAGTGTAGATAACTGACGATCCAGAGGGATTTGGTGGTGTGCACAGGGCCTGCTCCTCTTCATTTCATTAGTAGGGACTTGCATGAGGATATTCAAGTTTGCAGACACATAAAACTCAGGAGAGCTCGTAAGTTGTACTCAGGATTCCAAATGGTTTAATAAAGGTGGGAAATGGTCAAATCCAATAAGATGAAATCTGTTAAAGATCAGTATAAAATCCTGCATTTATCTACAACAAAACAAAGCACCAGGAAACAGCTTATATACAGTTGGGGTGATCTGACTTGGCAGCAGATGCCATCCACAGGATCAGGGGTTTGCAGCTACTACTAAGCTTCATGGGAGCCAGCAGTTTGGGTGAGGTTATCTGAGGAGCTTACATGACGTAGGTCCGGATGGGAGTCAGGCTACCCTGGAAGACTGGGCTAGATCTTGGCGCTCCCCACCCACCCCCAGATCCTCACTAGGAGGTGAGGGGCGGATAAGGGAGCTGGCCTGGAGCAGTGAAAGAAGCATCATTTCAGATTTAAAGTAGAAGTAGAGCCTGCAGATGATGGACAGGTGGAAGAGATGATGGTTATGTGTGCAAAGATGGAGTCAGAGCTACCTTCACATTCTGGCACCAGCTGTCTTTAGCATGAACCTCTCAAAGCTTCAATTTCCCCATCTGGAAAATGGGGATGATGATAGGGCCTACTCCCTCGTAGGCCTGGATGACATAAAGCTCTTGGCTAGGGAGCACTCAGTACGTGGTAGCCATTACTGTATTCTAATCAGTTGGGTATAAGGACGACTTCCATCTGTTGGAGCCATCCCTCAGTGGAGCACGGTGGTGAGGAGGGTCCCCTGTCCCAGAGGTGGAGTGGCTCCTGGCCCCTAAGCACAGCTTGGCATTCTGCTGAGGAAAGAGCTCTTAGGGAGTAAACCCTGAATGATTAGATTACATGCCTGCCATCCTGGGCTTACACTTAGACACCGGAGGCTGCTGTAAAGATGGGGTGGGTCCTGGAGTGGACCCGGGGTGTGTGTGTGTGTGTGTGTGTGTGTGTGTGTGTGTGTGTGTGTTGGGAGAGGTGGCAAGTGGAGGGGCACAGAGAGAAGGCCCAGCCACACACCCTAAAGGACCAGGCCTGTGGGCTATAGACAGCAAGAAGTCAGGCCCCACCCGCCTTTCAAATACCTGTACCTTGAATTCTTTGTGAGCCCCCCTCCCCTCTGCTGGAAGGTGCCCCGGCTGATTCCAGCTTGAGCCAACCAGCGGCTCACGAACAGCGGGGTTGGGGAAAGGCCCCCCATCTGAGGCCTCAGCTCCTGAGCACAGACCCACCTTGCTGCCATGCCAGTTGTCCCAACGCACTGTATTGCCCCACCTTCTTGGGGGAGAGAGGGGAACTTTGGGCTATCGATCCTTTGCATTCTGTCCCTTGCTACTTCCAGAGTGTTTGAGGAAGCACAGGTACAGGGATAAGAGACCAAGAGACAGGCCGGGTCAGGCCCACCAAGCAGGTAACTGGAACCTTTAATTTTATTATGTGGAATGCTTAATGCAGAGTTAATAGGGGCTGGAGAACCTAGGGGAAAAGAGAGGGGAGAGGGAGCTACTGAGATAAATAAGAGGGGGCAATAATGAGTTACATGTGGATTGTGGGGGCTGCAGAACAGGAAAATAGGGGCAGAGAGCGCTACATACTTTATTCAGATACCACTGGGAGGCAAAGGGCAAAAGGCCAGGGCAGAATGTACACGTCAGGAGTTTAGTGTCTTTACCCTGCTGCCAGCAACCTGGGTGCTGGGCCCTGCGTCGCCTCCTGGAGCAGAGGGTTTGGGCCTGAGAAGCTGTAGCTCTCTAGGAAGCCCAAGGAGTTGGGGCTGACAGAGCAGGGGCCACAGAGCCTGGCGAGGGAAGAGGGAGTTGGGGAGCCGGGAGGAAGTCTCTGAATTGTCTCCGAATCCCTTCCTCGCCTGTGGGGATGTGCCTCAAGGTCTGGGAGGTTGTGGTGGAGGAGGACTGGGGGCCCTCTTTCTTGATTAGACAAAGAATGAGGTTACTGGCACAGAACTGGATCTGGGGGCCTCTGTGCCAATTCCTTCCTGTGTTCAGGAGGGGAGAGGGTACCGGGAGGATGAGGAGACCGCCCTCTGATCCCCTACTTCCCCCACCCGCTCTGAGGCTGTTCAAAGCTGTCCTCAGCCCCCGAGGGGCAGATGTAGCCTGCTCTAGGCACTGACGCAGGTCTCTGGTTGGCCTTGATCTTAGGCACGTGGCACAGGTGGCACAGGTCACGTCAGACCCCTCATCCTCCACGAGAGAGGACACGAGCACAGGAGTGGCAAGGCCTCCGATTCCCACCCGACCCTGGATGCTTCCCCCTTCCCAGGGGAGGGTGAGCGGGTCCTTCTCGGGTGCTGGGATCGAGGGTCATCCTGGGGGGGGGGGAGGTGCAGCCACTCAGCGTTCAGTCTAGGGGCACCATCAACCTCCTTCTCCTCTGCCCAGCAGTCGTGCGGGGCTTTGCCTGGGCCGGAGCCTGGATAGCACGGGGTGGGGTCATCGAAGGCAATGAGCCAGACAGAAAGCCTTCCCTCAGCCGTCAGCCTCTGCAGCCTCTGCCGCCTCCTCCCCAGCCACCACCGGGCCTGAGACGGGCAAGGAACTGGGTGCTAGGGCTGGGGGAAGGGGCGCGCTACCCAGAGGGGCTGGGCAGGGGTGTGGCGACAGCGCCCCCTTTAAGGCCGGGACAGCGTCGTGTATACTGGCTGCTCCCAGTGTGTGGGGCTGTGGGACTGGGGCCCTGAGGGGCTGGGGTCAGAGATGGCCGTGTAGAGGGGCCGCTGTGAGGGCCCCATGTATGAGAAGGCCGAGTAGAGGCCGGAGGCCTGGCCCGAATGGCCGTAATAGGGTCCCGAGGGCTGATGGTCAGAGTAGTCGAACTGGGGGCGGGAGATGGAGGGGAAGGCGGAGCCGTAATGGGGCAGGCTGAGGGAGGTGTAGGCGATCTGCGAGGTGGAGGGCTGGTCGCTGTAGTGCGGGGGCCCCTGGGGCCCCGCGGTCTCCGTCTTCACCTGGGCTTTGGCATCCACGCCAGGTGGCGAGACTGTGGGCAGTGCCACACCTGGCGGCTTGGAGATCCAGGCGGAGTGTCCACTGGCCACAGCCAGGGCGCTGCCCAGCCCATAGCCAGCCGCCGAGTAGCTGCCCACGTGGCTCGGGTGCCCATTGGGCGGCAGGTACTGGTCCAACTCAGCCACATCAAATGTCTCCATGTTGGATATTACCTCGTGGCTGATCTCACCGATGTCCACATTGCCGAAGTCGATGTGGGGCTTCCCGCCCTCCGCCATGGAGCGCCCATCCCGCTTGGGGTCTGCTTTGCCCGACTGCAGCTCTGTCTTTGGGGTGGTCGGAGGGGTAGGTGGGCCATGGCTCTGGCCTGGGTGGAAGGGAGACAGAGAAAAGCAGGACACAAGGTCAGAGGCTTCTGGATCCTGGTGGTTCCCCTTTAGACAAGATGGCCCCAGGAGGCTGAGGGCTGACCCCAGCGTGACCTTGTACCTTTTACATGTTCGAGCAGCCTGAGGTGGCATGTATTTATATAACGGTCTTGGGGTGGTCTTCAAGTGTTCATGAAATTCCCCAAACTTAGGGATGGAACCTGCCTCCCACCCAGAGCAGAACGCCTCATCACCCCGACTCCTGCTTCCTTTTGAAAAGCCCTTCCTGTTGGAACATTTTCCCAGACGTCAGCTGAAGTCGCTTCCTGTCCCCCAAATAGAGATGTGTCTCTGACAAGCCCTTCCCTCCTCCCAAGGCTCCTTACTCCAGGAGCCCTTCCCTCTGAGTCGGCCCCTCTGCGCCATGCCCTCAGCGCCCACCACACCGTGCTATGCATCGTTCCTCTGGCAGCTGTCCCCTGCTTGTTCAGGAGGGCCCTGAGATAACTGCCCTCCTCCGCCCACCGTTCCTTTGTTCATTTTCTCACTCACATATTCATTCAGCAGACACTTAGGGGCACTGTGCCAGGAGCAGGGAATACAAGCATAAGTAATACGGGTCACTGTCCGCACAAGTTCACAGGCTTGGGGAGATCTGAGACCCGCACACGGCTGGAGTACAGCTTCAGAAGTGCTGTGATGATGGGGCGTGCAGAGAGCACAGGAGACCAGCGGAGCGAGCCGCTCACCCTGTCCTGGGGACTCGGCCGAGGTCCCACTGAGGAGAGGCGCTGAGCCAGGCCCTGAAGGCTGAGAAAGAGCCCATGCCCACAGTTATGTTCTGAGCTGGTGGTTCTGTACATGGTCCAGGGTGCGTGTGTGTGCGTGTGTGTGTGTGTGAGCATGTGCACACCCTGTACTCATCAGAGGGTGATGAGTACCTGCGTGGGGGAGGTGTGGCTGGACTGGGGGTCCTATCAGAGAGAGAGGGGCCTGTGCCTCCGCCATCAGACCAGGGCAGTGCTGAGTCCTGCACTGGCCGTGCGCTCTGGACTTTAGGTTTCAGCCCTGGCTCTGTCACTTACTGTGTGACCCTGGGCAGATAGATCCCTGTCTTCACTTAACCAGTTTCCTTATCAGTAAAACAGAGACAGTACCAAGCAGCTGAGATATGGCCTCCTTCCAGAAGCCTTCCTTCACCAGAGCCTGGTGGGTGGCTGGATATTTTTAGAGACCTGACTGGAAAGATAGTGGGTGACTCAGCCCTTGGGTCAGGTTCCCTCTGGGTCTTGCGTGGCTTTGTGTGCCCTTGCTTTTTCCTGTGCTTCATTCACGTGTGTTCATCCCTGCTCCTTCCTCAGGCCTGAGTGTCTGCTCCTGGGCCTGGCACCAAGGAGGTCTCAGACATGTCTTCTGGAGGCCAAACTCTGCTCAGGTGGACTTCTCGTGGGCCTGAGCCATGCACGGTGCTCTGTACATCACGGGCACAAGCGAGGCAGCTGTGGTGCCCGCAGAGGCCCTGGAGACAACGCACCTGGGCTCAGACCTCAGCTGTGTAGCAAGTTACTCTCGCTTTTCTATGACTGACAAGCCTCACAACTGGAGCCTGAGCCCAGGCAGAGTGGCTGCCTCAGGCCAGTCTAGAATGATTGAGTTAATACACATAAGGCAGTTAGCACAGTGTTTGGCACACAGTAGATACTCAGTTAATGTTACCTGTTAATATTATGAGAATGAAACAATGTTTGGCCCTTGCATGGCATGTGCTCAAGGGCACACGCCGTGTCTCCATCAGGCTGGGAGGTGGGAAAATAGCAATGCTCTCTTCTCCATCTGATCTCCCATTTCTCAGAATCATCTGTCCCGCCTCCCCTAGTTGTAGCTCAACGTGTGGCCTCCTTAACTGGCCTCTTCACTCAGCAGCACTGCCCCCTTCCATCAGCCAGAGTCATCTTGCCCAGTTGCCTCCTCTAGCACCCAAGTCCCCACTGAGCACCCTCTGGGCCCCTGCACCCCAGCTGGGGTGACCGCACAGCCTGGCAAGCCCTTCCCTGGGCCCAGGGCTACTGTGGAGTGTCAGGGCCTCACGCCATCCAGGTTTCGCTTCTTCCCACTGTCCAGGTTCCCCCACCAACAGCTCGCCATCACACCCCACCCCAGCTCCCCACCCAGCGTTCACCTGAGGGGTGCTCAGGGTTCCCGTCCGACATCGGGGAGCCCTCTCCTGGGTGCCGGTGGTCCAGGTGGGCGCTCTTGTAGTGGGCCTGGATGGCGGCAGCCCCGCTCTGCTCGGCCTCCCCGCCGGGGCACTCCGACTCGCCCTGGGCCGCCTTCCCGTTCTTCCGCCTCCGGGGCTGGTACTTGTAGTCGGGGTGGTCCTTCTTGTGCTGCATCCGCAGCCGCTCTGCCTCCTCGATGAAGGGGCGCTTGTCGCTCTCATTCAGCAGCCTGGGGGTGGGGGGTGGGGGGGAGAGACAGCAGAGGGGCCAGTGTGAGTGACTTCCCAGGGATGGGGAGCCCGGCGGGCAGGGCTCAGCATGGGAGTTTGCCCTTTGATCTACGAACTGGAAGATATGAGACTCGAGGAGCCCCAGGCTCCGAGGGCTGGGTCTCACCCCCAAATCTCTCAGGCTGAGGCAGGAGGGAGGGGTCAGCCTGCTGCTCCTGGTCGGTCCTGAGGATGGAGTCAGAAGTAGCCCTGGCGCTTAGGAGGGGCAGGTGTGTTCAGGGAAAGGAAACACTCTCATCAACAGAGCCGTCTGCAAGTGGAGCTGGCCGCCTCATGCGGGGAGGGGGTGAGCTCCCTGGGATTTGAGGTGTGCAAGCAGAGAAGCAGCGTGCTGAGGGGCAAAAGCCCAGTCTCTGCTACTTGCTAGCTGTGTGACTGTGGGCAAATCACTTCTCTGAGCCTCTGTTTCTTCACCTACAAAATGAGGATGACAATACCTACTTCACTGGGTGTGGGACCGGCAGAGGTAATGCAAGCACCAGGCCAGGTGTAGGGGGCGGGCACTGGAGAAACCGATGCTATTCTTATGCTGCTTGGCGGGGCTGGACAGGAGGGCCTGGGGGTGGGCCCGTCTCAACTCTAGAATCCTGGTTCTGTGAACTCCACTGTTCTGGGGCCAAGGGGCAGGATGTGAGTGCCCTTTACTGCCTCTCGGGGAGATCATATCCTGTCTAGGGGTGACAGAGGGTAGAGGAAGCTCTTCCCAGACCCGGGACAGTGGCAGACGGATCCTCGCCCCACTCTGAGACCAGCCAATGGGAGGCAGTCCTGAAGGCACTCACTGTCCCTTTCCACCGGACTCCAGTCTCAGACCAGGGTTGGGGAAGGGGGCGTTCAGGGCTTAGCCGCCCCAGCTTGAGGAGGGTCAGATGGGGTACCTTGCAAGGACGCTAAGGGGAAATAACACAGACCTAGACATAAGGGACTCCGCGGGAGCAGCTCCGTCCCCGCTCTCCCCAGCTCTCTGCAGCTCCCCGCACCCCCAGTGGGTGCCCTCCTCCCCAGTCAGCAGAAGGCAGAGCCCTCCCCGCCCAGGATGGGAGGGGGTGGTCATACCAGGCACCTCCTAGCAGGCAGCAGCATTCCTCTGCAGCTTAGCCTCCCCCGCGGCCCCCTCCCCCAGGCCACGGAGCCCAGCCCTAGCCCCAGCTTTCTCCAAGGGTCCCCAAGCGATGATGAGTGATGGGATGGGGACCCCAGAGCACGGCCTCAGGGGTCAGGGAGTGGGATGCAGACTTCCTCCCGCCAGCCATGTCCCCCAGCCAGGTCTCTGGGAGGCTGCGCCCAGGGGAGTGGGTGGGGCAGGCCCTGAAGGTGTGGGTGGGTGGGTGGGTGGGTGGGGTTAGAACTACACTTGAGGGTGCTGCTTATGCAGCACAGAGGCTCCTGGGATGGCTAGGGACACCGAGCTCACTCTCCCATCACAAATGTCCTCTGTGCCGTCTGCCCAGCTGGCAACGGACTGTGAATCAGCAAGAGAGTGGCAGGGGGCATGGAGGGAGGGCACAGGCCAGAAGAGATTCTAATATTGCATCCCACTGTGCCTCCCATGATAGGTCCCCTCAGTACCCTAACCTCGATAGAAACCTAACCTTGGGCGGGAGGGGAAGGGAGAGCCACCCGCCACCCCTGACCCCAGCCCTGACCTTCTCTGGCTGCAGAGGCTAACACCACCTCCAGCCTCAACTCCAGGCTCTCTCCTAAACCCACACCCATCCTGCCCCATCCCATAAACCTACTCTCAAATCTAACCTTGACTCCAACGCTGGCCCTCACTCGGCATTGTCCTCCACCTCCCGGATGTCGCCCACCGCTCTAGCTGCAGCCCTCACCCTCATCTGCACTTCTACCTCCCCTCTGCCCTCTAGATTTGGGATAGGGGTGGGGAGAGGGGAGGGCTGGTTCCCCTCCCAAACCAGAAATCCCAACCTTGGGGGTGGCTCCCAAGGCAGGACACTGGCTGCTACTTCATCTGCTCCTCCAGGCGGGAAGGGGCCTGCGGGCCGGGGATCAGGAGGGGCTCCAGCCTGCTACCTCCTTTTAATCTCTTGGCTCTAATTATTCTCCAGGCAGGTCAAATAACATCACGTGACCCGCACCTAACAGTCCTTTCCCAGGCGGGAACCAAAGGTTAGCGTGACCGTCACAGTTCACGTAGCCACTTAGGAACCACGGCCTGGACGCTGGTGTGTCTGACCCCACCCCATTTCTAGCACCCCACACAGTGTGTCCGTCTGTCTCTCTTCAGGTCGAGGGCCCCTGTTTCCCAGATCTGCCGACCTAATCATCCACCTTCCTGATGGCCCAGGAGTCACGAGCCTGACGGGGACCTCAGGAGGAGCCCACGGGGAGACTGGCCAGCCCGGTCCAGATCCAGATGCCCCTCAGGATCCCCCCAGGATTCAGGCAGCCCGCCCACGTGTTGGTATAGTTTTTGATCCTTGCCGTGGTCTTGCCACCCTCCTATACCCGTGGAGGGGCACCCTGGGCCCTGCGCGCACGTCTTGAGGGGTGGCCAGGAACGAGTCCTGTTGAGGGAACCCAAGCCCAGGGTTCTGGGCCAGGTGGACAGGGACAGTGGAGGGTCCAATCTTAAATCTTTAGTGACAGGGTGGTGAGAGAAGGGATCTATCCTTGCTCAGATGCTCTCACTGGGCGTGAGCTGTGGTTTGCTCATGGTCCCCAGGCTACTGTCTGCCTGTCTGTCTCCATCCTGTCTCTCCCTGGTCTCATGGCACCAAGGGCACTGGCCTGGGTGCGGGTGTGGATGGACCGTGGGCAGAGGAGCTAGCCTCTACTTCTGCTCTTGGGCAGAGCTGGACCCTCTGGGTCTAAGCAGCAGGCTGACTGCTGAGCCTGGGGCCTGCCCAGGATGAGCAGAGCGCTGAGGGCTGAGAAGGGGAGAGGGGGCACCAGGCATTCAGCAAACACATGGCCAAGGACAGGGCCCGGGAGCTGGATGTGAATCCCTCTTGGTCTCCTGGGGACCTTCCAGCTCCTTCCACCACCCTATGCCTTTGGCCTTCTGGACCCAATCCCCCCTGTGCTGGGGGCCAGCAAGAGGGCTGCAGCAGGGGGGTGGCGGGCTCCTCTGACAAAGCCCAAACTTTCTGAAACCCCAAGGTGCCTCCCTGCTCTCCTCTTCTCTGCCCCCACCCTCACAACCTCCTGACCACGCCTTAGAGTAAAGGGGCGACCCACCGTTGTCACCAAGGGCGGGAAGGGGAAAGACCCCTGGTCGAAGATTCAGAAGACCTGGTTTCTGGCCCTGGCCCTGTCACCAGCTGTTACATGGCCTTTGTGTCCCTTAGCCTTTCAGAACTATCTTTTGGGCAGTCTAATGGGGAATCAGGTGACTTCTGTAGGCTCCCATCTCCTGGAGCCCCTGTTCTCTTTGTGGGCTGCCCAGGACTCTGGAGTGGGGGTTGCCCTGCTCAGCATGTCCCCCAAGGGGTCAGGGTTGAGACCCAGACTTTAGGTGAGGGTTGGCAGACTTCCCCCTTGGGCAGACGTTATTCCCCAGAGGTTTGGGCTGGTCCCAGGGAGCCTGGGATTCTAAGGGACCGTGAATAGGAAGGGGGCCAAGGTCTCCTTCCGGCCAGGGCTCTTAACTCCAGCTTCAGGGCTGGAGAGGTAGGAGCTTAGTCAACGCTGGGTGGGGCCCCGGAAGGGAAGATGGCGCCCAACTGGAAGAGAGAGGGAGCAAGAGGCAGGCCTGGGAGCTGGGGACAGGTGGGAAGGGGAAGCTTTTGTTCTGTGTGTCTCCTTCCTGGGGGAGGAAGAAGCCCCCCACCATAAGGAGAGTGGGGTCAAGAAGGCACAGCGTAGGCAACTGGGATAGGACAGGACCCTGCAGACTGGCCCCTCAGCAGTTTTCGAGCCCTCACTCTCTCAAAGACTCCTGCGTGAATTCCTTGCTTTCCTTGAACTTTCCCTACTTCTCCAACTGGCTGCCTCAGTTTCCCTGCCTCCCCGGCTAGGCCCTCAGTTCTTCCCCAAGCATTTCCCCCGCATCTCCCACCACTAGAACTGGTGGCAGTGGCACCCTTGAGTGTGCGCGCCTGTGGGAAGGAGGTTAGTGAAGGCCTGTGGTGTGAGCCTACCACCATCCCTCCCTCCCCGCCTTCACTCCCCCGGGAGGCAGCCCCGGCCCCACTGCCTGCCACCAGCAGAATTCCAACCACGAGGGGGCGCCTTCCTGCCCGCTGCCCCGGGTGGGGAGCCCGCCTAGGCCGGGGGAGTTCTGAGCCAGCACCACCCCAAGGGGGTACTTGTGGGGGCAGGGCGGGCCCGATACCCGCACCTGGTCTTCCAGCCCCATCAGGAGGTGCTGTCCCCCGGGATGGGCTCAAGGAATCCCTGTCTGGCCTGAACCCACCCAGGGCTGGAGGGCCCGCGGGCGGTCCCGGAGGCGGGTGGGCGCTCACCTCCAGAGTTTGCCCAGCGTCTTGCTGAGCTCGGCGTTGTGCAGGTGCGGGTACTGGTCCGCCAGCTTCCTGCGCGCCGCCTGCGCCCACACCATGAAGGCGTTCATGGGCCGCTTGACGTGCGGCTTGCTCTTGCTGGCGCCGTTGACGCGCACCGGCATGGGCACCAGCGTCCAGTCGTAGCCGCTCAGCACCTGGCTGACGGCCTCGCGGATGCACACGGGGAACTTGTCGTCGTCCGCCTCGCCGTCCTGCTGCTCCTTCTTGACCTTGCCCAGCTCGCCGGGCCCTGGGCTGGCTCGCAGGCCCGATCCCCCGCCGCCGCCGCCATCGGGCCCCAGAGAGGGCGCACTCCCGGGGGACAGGCAGCGGGGCTCCTCAGAGCCCACGGGGCTCAGCTCCACCTCGGAGAGGTCTTGCTCCTCCGCCATATCGCCCCCGGCTGCCGCCGCCTCCGCCGCCTCCCCGGGGCCCGCCGCCGGGGTCCTAGCGAAGAGTCCCACGCTCACCTGGACGGGCAGAAGGGCGCGATGGAGCAGCCGTGCGCGCAGCCCCGACGGTGGCCCCGGGCGCGACGCGGGCGCGGCCCTGAGGTGGCGCCCGCTCCGCTCCCCCTCAACTCACGGCAGCCCCCCGGGCCTGCGCACATGCCAGACCCGGCTTGGCCTCCTCGCTCCCGCCTCCTGGTCCCAACCGTCTCTTGGTGTGGGTGGGTTTGGGTTTTTTTTTTTTTTTAACCTCCTTTTGGGTGGAGGTTTGTTGATGGAAAGGAAGAAAAACGGACTCTTTATTCTGCTCTAATCCTGGCTCCTGGAATTTCCCACCTTTTCTCTCACCTTTCCTTCTTCCCTTCCGCCTGCCCCCGACGGAGTCTAGAGGAGCTGGGTGGGGGGCAGGTGCGGTGTCAACCTCTCTCCGCCCCACGCCCCACCGCAGGGTCCCAAGCCTGGGCCCAGGAAGGGAGGAGCGGGCTGCGCACTCACTCACCTCCTCGGACCTCTCCTCCAGCCTGGGGCTCGTCCTTAGGAAGTTGAAAACCGTGTCCCAAGGTGTGCGGTCCAGCTCGGGGCTGGGGGGTGACGCTGGTGGGCTGGGAGGGAGGGGCTGGGGGCCCTGAGCCTCAGGCCACGGCCTGGTCAGGACGGAGCCTGAATCCTCACCACCAACCACCCTGGCCGGACAGCCTGAGACTGACTGAGCACCGAGCTGCTGCTGAGGGCTGGGGAAGGAGGGAGGGGGAGAGGGGGAGGGGGAGGGGAGGGAGGGAAGGGCAGAAGGTGGAGCCTCCAGCGCTTTCCTTCGTCCCCAACACTCAGGGCTCCTCTGCTGGGCGCCCCCACCCCAGCTCCCCGAGCTGCCACCCCAGGTCCATCCTGGGGTCTGAGCTTAGCTGGGGAGGTGTAGGAGCTGGGGCAGGCAGGCCAGGCAAGCCAAGGGATGCAGGTGGGTGGGTGGGGACCTGTTGCTTGGAGGAATTTTGGGCCCAACTGGAACCCCCAATCTCTGCCTCCCTTGGCAGGATAGGCAGTTGGCAAAAGTTTGGGGAAGTAGGAGAAGAAGGGAGGTGAAGGTTCTGTTGACCCGTGAGGGCCGCTGGCTTGTGTTGGCTCCAGTGAAGGTGCCTTACTGAGGGCCTGTGGCCAGGCCCTGCTTCCCAGCTCTCCCTGGGCCCCAGCCCCCACACGGGCTGTCCCCTCTGCCTCGCTTCCGGAGATCCAGGTCTGTGCCCGGTATGCCAGGGGACAGCTGGAAACTCCTGCCCAGTGCAGATGCCCCGGCTTGACCCCTGGTCCCTTCTCTTCGGAGACCGGGACACGTAAGGGTGCCTAGCTCCCCTAGTTCCCAGGAGGCTGGGCGTGGGGCTGAGGGTCCTCTCCTAGCAGGCACGAAAGGCTCCTGGGCCCCAACTCCCTTCACATTGGGTTCACGCTCTCTTGAGGGAGGTCCCAGTCCTGGTTATCGTGAAGTCCTCCAGTCCCCCACCCCAAGGAAAGGGAGGGAGTTGTTCTGTCCCCCTCTACCTCTTCTTGGCCCACTTTCCCCTCAGCTCTCTCCCCAGCTGGGTGAACCCCTCCGTTTTTCTGTCCTGCCCATCATCCGAGGCTCCTTTTTCTCTCCTCTTTCCTAGGTCTCTCTTCCTAAGGTCACAGCCTGTCTTCTCAGTGGGTGGGTGTCGAGGCAGAGGTGGGGCATGCATGGAGGGACAGAAGGAGCTTGGGCCACACTGGCCACCAGGTATGGTTCTCAGCTCCTCAGCAGCTGGGCAAAGCCCCCGGCCCACCCCAAGGGAGTCCCGTCTGGAGTGGGGCTAGAAAGGGGGTCCAGGCAAGGCCTCATGCTCAGGAAGGGCCAAGGGGGTGGAGGGAGGTGGGTAATGGGACACAATGAGGTAGTCACACGAGGCGAAGGCATGTTGGGGGTGGGGGGAGCGGACACACACACACACATACGCATGCTCGCACACACAACCAGCCAGACAATCGGGCCAGTGTGTCTGGGGCCTCGGAGCCCAGTGAATTAGGAGTTTGATAAGGGTTTTCTCTTTCTCCCGCTTGCCGGCCTTGGACAATCTCCCCCCAGTTTTCCTCGACGCCACCCCCGGCGCTGCCAACCCTCCTCCCCCCGCCTCCCTTCTCTTCCCTGTGCCCAGACTCTTGTTCGGGGCCTTGAAACAGTGAGCTGTCTTTGTTCGAAATACAGGTGAACGGCAATCATGTGATTAACACACACACACATAAAAAGCTTTTTAACAGCGCCCGCCTGGCCTCAGAACCGCCCAGAGAGGAGCCGCCCTGGATGGACAGAGGGACGGAGGGACGAGCATCCAGCCGGTCGTGTCCGGCTGCCCGCAGCCGTCTCCGACACCCGCTGCTGCCCGTCCGCTGCCCGCCCGCCTGGCATCTCTCGATCCCGGTGGGTCCCCATTCACCCTTCCACCCTTGGTTCCTCCCCTTTGAGCAAAGGGCCTCTCTGCCCCGCATGGTGTCTGAGTCTCCATCCCGAGACCCCTGGGGCAGGGAGGGGTGGCCGTGGAGGGTGAGAGCCCAGGGTTGGAAGCTGGGTGTGGGGTCCCACAGCTCCCTTCCCTGACTCCCCCGCCCCCTCCCTCATCTTTCTTGGCCCAGCTGGGCCAGGATGGGGGTGGGGATGGCAGTGGGCACTCTGGGTCTGCAGGGAAGCCACAGTGGACAGAGGGGGGCCTCTCCCTTCTCCTCCCGCTGTTTCTTTCTCTCTGTCCCTCTCTCCTCCAGTTTCCTCAGTGCTGCGCTTGAGCTTTCTGCTGAGAGGTGCTAGATGAGGCAGGTGGGCCCTCAGGGGTTGCGGGGAAGGGCTGTCAGATGCCCAGGGCTGTGGGGGTTGGGACCCCCTACTGTGAACACTTTCTCCACCCATCCACCCACCCCGCTGGCAACTGAGATCCCCTCCATCCCATCCCAGGCTCTGGGGGCCCAGCTTTCTCCAGCAGGGGAGGGCGAAGGCCCCATATTCATTCCTGGAGAACTGGGTGTTTGGAGAAGGGGGTGGGGTCCTCAGCGAAGACACTGAGGGCATCTACCCTTGGCAGGACAACCAGGGGACCAGCACCACCTTTGGTTTCCTTGTCTGCTAGGGGGTGTGGAGGGGTCCCTGTCCCCCTCATTCCTGACCGTTCCCCAGAGATGCTGGTCAGGGGCCTTCCCTCGCCACACCCCAGCCCAATCCGCCCAATCCGCCCATCCTCAGTGAGGCGTGGTGACAGGCTCTGTACCCGTCCTCTCTCCCCAACAGAGAGGACCCCAAAGTGTGAGTGTGCTGGGGGAGATTCAGGCTCCCGTCCCTGGTCCCTGGGCAGAGAGGCCTTTGGGGAGCACCAGGGCTTCCCTGGGATCCACCCTGGGTGCCGCTGAAGCTGGTTCCACATTTACTCCTCAGCTGGCCCCTGAGAGGAGGAGAAAGAAGGAAATTCTGTCAATCAAACGTAAGGCCCACTGATGACCCCGCCTGGCAGAGCTGCTTTGGTCAGCAGTGACCCTTAACCCCTTAGCTCCCTGCGCCCTCTTCCCAGGGCACTGGTGCTGCTCTGTGTAAGGCTCCGCCCTGGGTTCTCTGCCCTGGGCCCCGGCTCTCATCTGTCACCTGGGGCACTGATCACCCTCCTGCCCTCCTTCCCTCCCAGGACACACTGAGATGAGATGGAGGGGAATGTGCGTTTCCCAGAGCCAGGGGCCATGCGGGGGTGAGGGGTGGTACTGGTCAAGTCGAGCCTTTGCTCCAGCCTCAGTTTCCCCAGGTGGGTGTGAGGAGGCTGTTTTCTCCACTCCCTGGAGCACAGGGGCTGAGGGCCGGATGGGCCACACTGAGAAAGAAAGCACTCCCTCGCCCTCAGGTGTGCTGCGGACGGCGCCGCATGGTCCAGCTGTCTCCCGTGGTCGTGTTCCCTCAGGCCTGTGCCCCCTCCCAGCACCTCAGACACACACCACCATCTCCGGCGGGGGCCCTCGCACCCCTGGCCACCGGTGTGTGGAGACAGGGTTGGCCTGGGATAGTGCTTCTCAGCGTGAAGGTGCACAACCACCTGGCTCCCATTCTTCGAGTCCGGGGTGGGGCCTGAGAGTCTGTATTTCTGACCAGATCCCGGGCAGCTACTAGGTAGAGCACTGGTTCTAGGTCTTGGCTGCACTTTAGAATTGAAGGAGGTTTCTCTTCTTTCTTTCTTTTTTTAAAAAATACTGAAGCCCAGATCCCACCACAGTCTGTCTAATTCTGAATTTCTGGGCATGGGGTCCAGATGTTTACCTTTTGAAGCTCTCTTAGGGCCTTGCTTACCCTCACTCAGCTCTCTGGAGGCCTGGGGCTCTGTTGACCCCTTCAGGACCCAATACTTCCAGGGAGGGGGAGAGTGCTGGGGGCCAGAAGCACAGTTACACTGGGGTATAGCAGGGGAGAGGTTGTGCTTTGGGGAGAGGAAGGGCTGAGGGGCATGGGTCAGGGGTCAAGGGTACAGTAGTGACCTGAACAGAAGCTTAGCTGGGTGAGTATGTGGGGAGTGTGTGGGGGCTCCCTCGAATGTTTCCTAGGCCACCCCCACCTCTGGACAGGCTGTGTTCTTCTCAGTTTGGGGTACACGAGAAAGAGCAGTGGACTTGGAGTAAGGCAGGGCAATCCTGCCACTAGTAATGCCCATGGCCGTGGGCAAATTATGCTGTTAACCTCTCAGGACCTGGTTTTTGCATGTGTGAAATGTTGCTAATTGCATATATCACTGTATTTTCAAGTGGACGGAAGAACTCAATAATAACTCACACACATAGGTACTTAGCTCAGTGTTTGGCATGTAGTAAGTAGTCAATACGTGGTAATTAGTAAAAGTAATTTCTGTACTGGGAGGCAGGGAAAAGTACTCACTTCAGTTCAAGTGCACAAGTGTTTACTGAGCAGCCCCTACGGCCTTGCCTTTGGGGGTTTGTGACCTGCCCGTCGACACCCAACTCCAGTCTCTCAGGGGTGAGCTTGCCCTGCCGATGCTCCTAACTTCTAGAGCCGCCCCTTTGGCCGGCCCGGCCCTGAGCACCCCTGTCACTGGACTCATTCGGTCCTCTCGACAGCCCTAGGAGCAGGAGCTGTTACTCTTCTCCTTCTGGGAAAGGAACTGAGGCACGAAGAGGCTCAGTGATGGGAGGGCGGGACTGACACCTACAGTTTACCTCTCAGGCCCCGGCCTCAGACCACTGGGCTCCACTGCCATTAGACCCTGGCCAGGCACGGTCATGCAGGCCGGTCCCCCACTCCCCGCTCTACCCCCGCGCTGGGCTTTTCCACTTGCTCTGCCCCCCTCCACTGCCTCCAGCCCAGCTCAGAGGCCCTCCCTTCAGGAATGCACTCCTGGACGCCTTGGCTGGAATTCTTTTCCTGTATTACTTTCCCGTGGAGGTGAGACAGACATTTTGTGCCTGCCTCACCTCCTCACACACAGCCCGGCGTCCGGGCCAGTCTCCACTTCCTACCAAGAGCCCCCCACCGCCCGAGCGCCGGGCCATAGCTTCCTCTTGGTCTCGGCTTCTCCAAGGCCCAACAAGGCCTCCGAGAGTCTCCCCTGAGTTGAGTCGCTGTCATAGTTCTAAGGAGAAAGAGATCAGGGAGGCCGAAGCGGGCAGGAGTGGCTTTCAGAGGCGGAGGGCCTGAGCGCTCGGGGAGGAGGACAGCATTCCCGGGCCTGTCCCGACAGGGGCTCTCGCCAGTCCCTGTTTCTGGTCCAAGCGTAGGGTCCCGGACTCGGGCTAGGAAGGCAGCTAGCTCCCGGGGCCTCAGTCTCCCTTCCCCTCCCAGCCCCGCCCTCTCCGGGAACAAGGAAGTGGGAGCTGGTGCCCAGTGCTGCCCCGGGGCAGCTGGCCTCTGCCCTCTTCTTAGAATCCCTGAGAGAAGGAGACTGCTCGTTCCTGTCACCTAAGCCCAGCTGCCAGAAAGCGTTTCCTGCTCTCTACCCGAACGTCTCTCACGCCGTGGTGAACTTTCGTGAATGTATCCTCTGTGCAGGGCACTGGGCCAGGGGCCCGCCCGGGAAGGCCATGGAGGCCAGAGCCTGGCCGTGGGGAGCTCAGAGTCTGATGGGAGACTCCTACGTGAAGACCCAGAACCCTGGCCCAGCCGAGGTCCTTTATGGCCATATGGGGGACCGATGCCCCAAGGGCTGGGTCAAGTCCCAGCGGGGCCGTGGAGGCCCTGTGTTGCTTCGGCCACCTTCTTTCCTCTTTAGGCTCCAGTCTCTCACCTGTAAGGTGAGGGGCGGGCCAGGTTATCTCTGGAGGTGTTTCCAGGTTCGATAGTTCATGAGTTATATTTCACACCAAGGGGCCAACGCCGGACCCCGTGTCTCCAAGGCGGCCCCTCAGCTGTTCCTCAGACAGTGACTGCGTCTCCTGAAAGAGTTTTGTGGGGGAATAAATGTGGGAGACTCTGCTCTCCACTTCCTCTTTTTTAGAGATACGGGGCCTGTTAAGCCGTTAACTCTAAGTTCTGCAGTTAAGAAATGAGTCTTTGTTTACAATTCTTATCCCCAGTTCCGACTTCTCCTCCTAACATCTTTCCCCCCACGCTGGTCCTATCCTCTCTCCTGATTTGAGAAGGTGGCGTACTCTGTGCGAAGCTCTGGCCCAGGGAGGGCCTGGGTGTCCCTTAGGGCACTGCCCTCTGTCCCTCACCACCCCCTGCAATCCCAACACAGGGCTCCACAAGTCCCACACCCCACCTGCTCCCACCCTGGACCTAAGCTGTGGCCGCATCCACTCTCCCCACTCTCAAGTGTGTCCCAAGCCCCAACAGGCCCAGCCCTGTCCATGGGACACCTTGCCGATTGGCTGAGGCCTGGAGCCTCTCCTGCCTCCTGCCTCCTGCCTCCCTCACCTTTCCAGCAGGACATCGGGACTGCTGGGGTTTGTGCCCATGAACTGGGTCTGTGTCACCTTCCTCCATGATGCCCGGCACATAGAAGATGAACAGCGATGCAAATGAATGAATGACCTGCCCGTAGGTGAACACACCTAGATAGCTAGGTGTGGCCCTCTCAGTCAGACGCTCCAGGTTTGACTCCTGGCGCCCCCGCCTATCAGCTGTGTGTCCTTGGCAAATGACTTAATGTCTCTGAGTCTCAGTTTCCTTCCAGGTTGTGGTGAGGATTAAGCCAGATAACGTATATAAACACTTAGGACAGTGCCTGGCGCATGATGGGGCTGTGTAAATGGCAGCTGTTATTTGCATCTCGGGGATCTGCCTGCAGAGGGGGGCTGTAGGTTGACCTTGGGTTTGATAGTAGTCCTTGCTTCTGATCCTGCTGAAGTGTTGGCATGGGATGGTCTCCCATGGGCTCCCAGTAGCCCTGACAGCTGGCAGAGCCAGGGCGGGATAGTCATCCCACCGAACAGAAGCAGAAGGCGAAGGGACTGACTGACTGACTGTGGTCACATGACTCTTTAGTCATGGAACCTGACCTCTCTGCCATAACATTTTGCACCCAGGTTTTCTGAGGACCCACTGTAGGCAAAGCTCTGCTGTCTGTGGGGTAACGAAGAGGGGTGAGTGTTCGGTTTGTCTTCGGAGGGGCCTGCTGACGAGTCATTCATTCATTCATTTGTACATTCCCACACACTCAGTGGGCAGCATGATGCAGACATGCGTGGGGATGAAGGGCATGGCGGGCAGGAAGAGGAAAGAAAGAAAAGGTCAGGGAGGGCCAAGAGGGGCCTTTATCAGAGGGGACCCTTGGTGCTGCCGCTGGAGGGTCTGCTCCTGTGGGGAGCAGAGTGGGCTGCGTGTGACTAATGAGAGGCCTTTGTCCTTCCATCGCTGGCAGACAACTGGGCAGCCTAGGGGGAGGGGCTCGTCCAGGCTGCCCGGTTTACAAGGCGACTGGCAAAACCCAGGTCTTCCCACTCCCGATTCCCTGCCTTTTCACTGCCATCAGGGTGTAACCCGGGACCAGGGTGTAACCCGGGACCAGGGCTGTAGGCTCCGAGGGGCAGGGGGCTGGGCTGGGCGTAAATAGATGCCCACTGAGGGTGGCATAGTGAGCGAATCCTCCGTCCCCCAAAAGTGAAAGTGGAGTGATCCAGGGGGATCCTAGTGTTTGTGGAGATCCAGGGGGCCTGCCCACAATAAGGTCACCTTGTCCTTTGAATGATGTCACTTTATAATTAAAAAAAGGAGATGAGTGCTGACAAGCTTCAGATCTGGAGCCAGAGTGACAGGGTATAAAATCTGGTCCTTGCCCTGTACCAGTGATGGGCTTGGACCAGCACGTAATTTCCCTGTCCTCAACTTTCTTGTTTGTAAAATGAGGATCATAGTACTGCCTTGTGGGAATGTCACAAACATGAAAAATAAAAAATAAAATAAAAAAACGAGAAATAGCAAGTGCTGAGCAGAGTGCCTGAGACAAAGGGGAGACACAGTACGTGTTTCTCAGTCATCTCGACTGCTGGTCGAAGGCCAGCATTTCCCAGGTAGGGCGGCTAACCTATTGGGTATAATAATGTTTTGGAAATAATAACTCCTGGGGAAATCGCTTCCCTTTCTGGAGGGAAGAGGTGCTCGGACTGTGATGAGAGCAAGGGGCCTGCACGCAGCCCTGGGGTGTGCTGCTCACGTGTCCGGGTGCTCTGGGGCGAGCAGACAGTGCCACATCCCGTGAGGCTGCCAGGCACGGGGATCTGCTGTTTGTCTCGCCGCCCCACCGGGTGGCAAGGCAGGTAGTCTGTTCGAATGTCTCCCGTCTGGGGCCTGCGACCTTGATGGGGAGGCTTGGTTTTGGCCGGTGCAGTGGGGAGAGCTGCTCCTGACCCTGATGAGGTCCCGAGTCTTGCTGTGTGACGCTGGGGAAGTCAGCCGCCCTCTCTGGGGTCACTCGTTCCTTCATCCGTACAGTGGGGGAGTGGCCTCTACATCTCCAGGGGCTCTTTCACCCTCAAGATTTTAGGGGTTATCGGAACAGGCCCACATTTGGTCTTGTCTCAGGGCTGGACCTGTGAGCACACAGCAGGTGCTCAGTAAACGCTGGTTGAACCCACTACAAGCCCCACCCCGCTTCTCCTCTCCCCAGAGAGCCTGTCCCCTGGCCTGGGCCATATCAGTCCTGTTAGCTCTTCATGGGCAGGACTCACATTCACCCCCCACAGCCAGCCCGTCACTCGTTTGTTCTCAGGCACACAGAAGCGGCAGACACGTGTGTGCACAGGTAAAGGAAACCTCCCGTCACAGACAGATGGCATCCATGCTTCCTTCTCTCATAGGATGTCTGTCCATCCCAGTCTTCAGCTGGGCCCAGCCCAACCCGGCCCCACTCTCCTCCCGGGACTCGGGCCAGAGTGTCCCGTCTTCCACCTCCTTAAACTCAGGAGGGGCTTCCTGCATCTGAGCCTCCGCAGGTGACCTCCCTTTGCTGACTCCTCCTCCACCATCTCTACGTGGCTCCTCTTTTGGGCTCAGCCTAAAGCTCCATCTCAGAGACACCTCCCCCACCCTCCGGGATCAGTCACGCTGGTCTTTTCCTGTATAGCACTCAATGCAATTTTAGATCAATATTTACTGTGGGATTATTTATTATTATTACATATCTACTTATATATTATATTTATATAGATTCACATATATTTATATGGTATATTATATAATATAGATTGCATAGTATTATTATATATACTATATCTTATGTATTTTACTGTGAAATTTGTTGTCCGTCTTCCCTCAGGATGTTGCGTTCATGAGTCCTTGGTGAGCTGAGTGCGTGGCACACTGGAGGTGGCCAGTGAATGAATGAACGAATGAATGAATGAATGTGGCCTCATGGGGTGGGTGGATGGGAAGGGGCAGAGGGAGGCCTGGAGAGGTGAGGGGACCTGGGAGGGAGGCTGAGGGTTAGAGACTGGTTTAGTGAGACACCAAGCCCCGGAGGAGCTAGGGCAGGAGAAGACAAGGATGGGGGGTCTGAGCCAGCTCCCCAGCCGGCTCCACCCCTTCCTGCAGCAGGCAGGAAGGACAGGGCAGATCTGTCAGCTTTCGGGGCCACTGCCCCAGAGGACACAGCCCTGAGCCCAAAGAGAAGGAAGCAGGGAAGGAAGCACCCAGTCGTCCCTTCTCCCTCCTGCCCCACCCTCCACCCCCATCTCTGGCTCAAACTCCTAGCCCTAGGCCTTGGCACTAGGGGCACGGGGGTGGGGGAGAGGGGGAAGGGAAATGGGGACAGAAATCCCATTCTGGCTCAATGCCTTCCTCCCCCCACTTGATTTGTGGGCCTCAGGATGGCGGCTGCCCTGGCAGACCCTGAAGAACTGGGCTTGGGCCTCGAGGATGGAGGGAAATGGAGAGGGCATTGCCACCAAAGTCCTTCCTGTTTGCTTGGCACAGGGCGGACCCGCCCGGCAGCACGGGCTGGGATCTGGGAGGCCTCATCGTGAGTCCCGGCTCTGTAGGGGGTTGCCGTGAGGCCTTGGGTGGCCCCCAGCATCCTCATCTGCCAGTGCGGGGTTGCCACTAGCTCATCGGGGAGCCTGCTGTGAATACTGATCCCCAGGTTCCATTCCGCGTCTTAGATTTGGGTGGGAATCTACTGGTAAAAGCTCCACTGAGATTATGATGCAGCTGGCATGGGAACTATTGGAATAGATGATCTCTAAGGCGCCCCTCCCCAGCCTCAAAATTCCCATCTCAGGCAGGCATCCCCCTGCGCTTTCGTGGCGCCCTCCTCCCGAGCAGGCGGGCACTCCCAGCCTCACTAAGGCCAG